>JALJSC010000065.1:0-30132 GCA_023969325.1 Oryzias curvinotus
GCCTCCTCGTGACCACGGGGATCTCATCAGTCAGTCTCTGCATAAGATCCATGAGAAAAGTGATCTGCGTCGTTTTTGTTCAGCAGATCAGCGTCACGTTCTGCTTCATTCATTCTGATTGCAGCTTCTGCGTGAGCTCCACAAAGAAGGAACGTGGGCGATTGTCGTTTTGAAGTGGACTGTGGAAAAGCTGTCAACTTGTTCATAAAGGAGACAATTTGTGTCAGATGATCAGGAAGTTTTTATTTTTCTCAGCCCCGTTTAGTTCTTTTCTGCCATGACCAATGTTACTGCTTCCAGAAGCTCATAATGAGAAAATCCTGACTTCCATTCTGTCAGTAAAAAGGAAGAATCTTCCCGTTCTTCCAGAAAACGTACCGTGTTTTATCTATACTCTGAATTTCCATTTTGACCATGAGGGTAAACAGTCTGCACGCACATCAATCTATATCTATTTGTTCTGAGAGTGGGCGTAACCCGCGCAGATGATTGGCGGTCACGTATGTGTCGGGAGCAAGCATCAAACACACACACACAACACACACACCACACACACTGCCAAATCACTTTTATATTATTTATTATTTATTTTCAATACCCTATGATGGTTGAGTGTGGTTTACAGAGGGAAAAATTATTAATGATGGCAAAGTTATAGAAAATATGATGAGACGCAAAGAGGCCGCACGCTCATTGGCAAGAGCCACATGCGGCTCGCGAGCCGCGTGTTCACCCACCCCTGAGATTGTAAGTGTTTTCAGATCTGAATTATGCTGTTTTTAGACAAGCCCAAATTAGTCTTTTCTCAACTGCATTTTTTTGTCTGCTCTGATCACAATGATTGAATATAAAACTACTCAGAAATGCAACTTTGGACCAACCTCTTATAATGTGTCCTCCTTCTTTTATAAGCAATCACACTTTTCTGTCATAAAATACTTTTACACACATATTAGAGTGAATAAACGATTGTTTTATTCCTTCAGAATATCAACACTGTCCTTCGTGGATCTGAAAACCATTTTTATTGAGTTTTTTTTGTTTCAAAGACACAGGAAGTATTTCTAAAGCATCTGAACTTTTGAAACAGATATTCTTAAAGTGGCCGTGGATCAGAGTAGGACAGCAATGTGGTGGATCTGTGCTCACTGCTCAGGGTAATCAAAATAAACTCTCCATTGCTTTCCTTTGTCAGCCTTGGGAGACAACAGTGAAAAAATGTTTTAAACAGCTGACTAATTGTTTTTTGTTGAAAAACAAGTTAGTCTCCTCATTCCTGAAACTGCAGGTTCAAGGCATTTCTACTTATGAAGAAAAACTTGATTGTCACACTCGTTAGCTTCTGATTTAATAACTAGGAATCCAGTACCTCCTCCAAAGAACTCCCTTCTTTCACTGCTCTAACACAATCATCCCATCAGAGTTTATTGTATTTATTTCAACAATTATACACTATTCGGGGGGGAAAGTGGGTAAATCTAAGGGAACATTTTTGCACATTATTGAGGCTTTAGTTCAGCATTTTAACAAAAATATTTAATTCCTTGTGTGGTTTTACTATTTTGGTGATTCACCAATGTTCGTGGTCTGGTGAACCCACTAGAGTTTGTAAAACAAAAACCCAAACACCTTTAAACCGAGCATTCAACAGATTTTTACTTTATACAAACTACAAGTTATATGTACAGTCAACATGGGTATTGTGGCCCTTTACCTTTTTTGTAAGCTAAGTTGCTCTCCTTTTTTTATAAATAAACCTAAAAAAGAAGAAAATTTGTAATCCATAAAGTTGTGTTCCAGCTTAACTAAAATAATGTCAATAAACAAGACCCACTGTAGCAAAAACTGGAAAAAATGGAGGATTAGAAATCTCCCTTTGTGTGGGGAAAAGTTAATACTATTAAGATGCTTGCTGCTCAAAAATAAATATATATGGTTATGATACCAGTAGTTACTAGTCATAGTCTAGTTGGGAAAACAACTAAAGGTCTGTTTAAATGTTCTGTGGAACGGGTAAGCAGAAATTGGATTTAAGGAAGTGGGCACTCTGAAGATGCTGAGGCTGGCACTCCAGATTGCAATTATACAATCAGCGCTTGAATGAATACACTAAGTCATTCGACGTTTGGGATAACCCACAGTGCTTGTGTGCAAAACCACTCTTTCTTTTGGCGCACTTGCTTGAGAAGGAGTATGGCTAAAATCTGAATTCTACAAACGACAGCACTTTTATGTCGTTTATTGAACTGGAAGAGACTATCAATATTGATGATATAAGGGGATTGGGGAATACCTACAACCCCTGTAGTAGTCTGAAATCTTCCCTGTGGTCTAAATCTGTATAAAAACAGAATATGATTCAAGAGTGGCTGAGTCAACCATGCATCTACACCACATATGTTTCATTAAAAAAAAGACACATTACAAACAACTTTTGACAGCTTGAGATTGTTTGGGCAAAGATACTAGACACACGTCATCCTGAAGAATTATGGCTAACATAGTCTCAAACATTGGTCAGCTACTAGAGATGCCTGAAGTAAAACGTTTCCATTATAATTCGTTGTCCCTTGATGTTTCCTTTTGGATGATTGAATTCGAATATGGAAAATAGTGATTGGACACTATTCTTACATTACCTCCACTAGCTTGTTGGGACGCTCATGTCCTGCCAACCCCTGGATTCCAAAAGAGTTGTTTGGATTGTGTGGAGTTACATTTTATGGGCGACTGCAAGACTTATTCCTAAGGAATTGGAAAGTCTCCACAAGTCTCACATATGTCTGATTAAACTCATGACCAACCTGCTCTTTGAAGCCTATGCAAATATAAATCGTTAGCCATATAAGGAGTTGTTTTTAATGTCACTGATTAGAAGAAAATAATGATTCACAAGCAACTTTGAGCCGGTCTGCTCTCATAATTTTTTAGATGACCGGGTGGAGCTAACTAGTGCATGACCACCCTGCTGCGGGTTCTCCCCTCACACAGAAAACAACCGAACCATTTATATTTTCTTTTTTTTAGTATTTGATTTGATTGATTGATTTCATCATTGAAGTCAAAGCAATAAGAATTTACACGATTATATATAACTCATTGTGCTATCCTATGACCCCACCCTTACATTACCTGTCGTGGATAAAGTTGGAGAGATTTCATTTAATCCACTTGGAAACCATGAAGATCACAAATCATTGAAGAACAAAGGTTCACGAGCCTGTCTAAGTGGGTCCCAGATGACCCAACTGCCCAATGTTGGAAGTATAGAACAAAGGATAAAAAAGTGATGAAATGCTAGATAAAAAAACCTAAAAACAACAATAAAGACACTAAATCACATTTGCTTAATTAAATTAAGTGATCATAAACTAAAGTCAATAAGACTTAATTTATTCAAGAGACTGTATTTAAAGAAGTCCCTTCATACTTATAGATGCTTGTTATCATAAACATTTGAATCTTGCGCAAGTAATTATTTTGTAAACATGGAATAAGTTTCATAATAAGTCCATTTTTCTTCCATCAACCCAAACAAAACTCTGATTGCTGCTTTTTTGTTGATGCCTCAATTTATATGATAGGTGAATATTGGAAAACTGATGTCACACCACTCTCCCCTGTTTTATCTCATCCTATTCATGAGTGAAAACCAACATTTCCCAACAGAAACTGGCTGTTGCCATAGAACCTTAATATTACAACTTTTGACTTGACTAAGAATGGTTTATACTGACGCATCTCTGACAAAATGAAGCAATTTTGTTTCTCTTGAATGACGTCACACTGTAAACCTTAGTATGGAGCACAAAGTCCTTTTTAAAAGAAACACGCCGCTGTTTGACACTGTTCTTGAAGCTGACCATTTTTGAGTCAATCAACATTTGAATCGTGCTCATGTTTCTTTGTCATTTTACTTCAGCTTTTTAATCTAAAAAAAAGGACATTGCGGTTTAGGAACCGTCCTTACAAACCCGTGGGCAAAACATTGCGCAACATTTGGTGTCACAGAGCCACACCCTTTGCATGGACTCCCCCCACTTCTCCCCCCCCCCCCTCCCGCCTCCAGACAAGTGGGAGTTACAGTAAAGCACACCTAATCTGATTCCAGCAGGTCCACGAACATCCTTCTTCCTTGCAACTCAAAGAGCTTTCACTGCAATGTTGCTGACAATTTTATTGCTTCTTAATTGATTACTTATTTTATATGTTCTTTGCTTCAACCGAAAAACGGTAAGCTGGGCCCTTGCTTTTCTCACCTTACGAACTCTTTGCAAAATTATATTTAACATTTTCCTTGAAAATAAACCTCCATTAAAACCTGTTTAACTCATCTTTTAACTTCTAGGACGTCAACCTCAGCACAACTGTGTTAATTCTACCTCACTTTTTAATAAAGGAATAAAAATATAATTTAAAGTGGCCTTTATGACCGGATTTCTATTCTACAGATGTAATCATGAAATGACTTTTGTGACTCTAACCTGTCAATAAGTTTTTGTGAATATTATAAAGAGAAATATGCAAATTTTCACAGCAGTTTCCTCATTCCCAATAGACAGCAAAAAGAGCCTCCTCTGGATAAAGGGTTTCCTGGGCCATGGCTGGGACACGCTCTCGATTGAAAATACTGCAAGTTTTTGACTCGCATGAAAGAAAAACAACGAACATTTTTTACCGTAAGTACCTTGAATAAAGGAACACGGTTTCATTCATAAGTTGTGGATACTGACTTTTGGAAAACGGGAAAGTCTTGTTTACAAACCTACTGCCATGAATTTGCAGTTCGTGTTGCTGGAAACTATGTGACCGTTCGTTTGGAAACCCAAACGCCTTTGATGGTGTGCTGCATGATCCAGTTTCTCTGGATGTCAGCCGCAATCCGAGGCCAGAGCATTCCGACGATCTTTGGTCTACAGATCCAATAACATGCACACATCTAGAGGAAATGGATGAGAGTATTAGCGCAACAGTCCAAGATGGACAGTTTTATTGTGAAATCAACCTTCTGTTTTCACCATCGTTTGCCTCTCTTTCAGTTCATGCAGTTGAAAAGGTGTCAACCTCATGGCTAACACTCGCATGTTACCTTCCTCTCCGACACTTGCTGCTGAACGTGGCAAAACCTGCAGTGCTTCAAGTGGAAACAGAGGGCCTCTCAGCCTCTGTTCAGCCTCTCTTCAGTATACAAATGCTTCCATGCCACACGGCACAGCTAGAATGTCCGTTGCAATCTGGATGGCAGACAAGGAAGATTTCTTTTGTTTTTTTTACTTTCCTTTTATAGAGCTGGGGTACCTGACTTGTTTGAATGAAGTCATAATGCTTCGGCGGTCTATAAGGAGTTCCGCAAAACTTTGACAATCTTCTTCTCACCCAACTGTCTCGTGGTTCACTCAAGCGTGGTAAGCTGCCCTGACCAGGAGTCAAAGTTTATCAATCACTGCAGTCCTTTGATAATGACATGAATGCTCAAATGTTTTGTGTTGTTCTTTTCAGTCTACTATTATGCGCTCTCTTGCTAGCCCAAAGGCTTTCTTCATTATTTTAAAGCCACAATAAAAATGAAATAGTTTTCCCTGAGCCTCGCCGTTCTATGAATTACTATTGTTCATCACACTAACTAACACCGACACGACCACCTCACACATACCTTCTTATGCAACAAATACCCAAAGCCTAACAAAACTTGGTAATGGTAGTCAAAACGACTGGAAACGTGAAAAAGGCAAGGAAAAAACCTCGAAAACCTCTAGAAACCCTGAAAAAACCTTCGCTCAACATTACCCTAGTTTACACAAGAGCAACACAATTTGCAACAGCTTCAATTTACTCACTAGAAGAACAATAAGAATGTGTTGTTATTTGTGCTGTGTTAATTTCAGAGGGATATCAATATTCCGTGAAAAACCTGTGGACGTTTCCTGTCTCACGGAGGGACAATTGAGGAATGCAGTCCTGGAAACCAAAAGCTACCAAGAACTTCCCGGAACAAAGAGTGTCGTTGAGAAACACAGCTAAAGCTCGCCTGTTACAAACTGTGACCACCACAGGGTAGAGGCTACTTTTTTGTGCGTATTTGTCTTTGCCACACACTTTAATTGATGAACTGCAACCCGCAGGGCTTCCCACTGAAGGAGTGGATGGTTTGGACTCTCCACATTCCCACACGCATGCTGAATTTCACTTCTTCCACACCGAGGCTACAAACCTGTCTGAACCTGATTCTCATTCTCTCCTCCTTGTTCCCGTTTTTTACATCACCCTCTCAGTAAATGCAGACAGGGTTAGTCAGGGGAACTTGTTGCCTAGAATGACCAACACACGATAAAGAACCAAAGAGAAACTAAACGGGTGTTTTCTTAGACTAACACGGTTACAAATAAAGAAACGTGATCACACACACATTTTTTTTTTAGAACAACCCCAATTTGAGGTGGATCCTTTCTAACTTTCCATAAGACATTTAGGTAATGTTGTTTATTTAGTTTTAGATGGATGAAGAGCATCAGTTTTCCATTGTTAGTCTTGTTGACACAGTCGAAGACTGTGATTACTCATCAGTCTCGACAAATTCTGAGCAACATGTCATTGCTCTGTGTTACCAGATGGGGGGGTGGCGAGCTAACGTCATCTGTGGGTTTTCGTCTGTAAAGTAATTTTTCCTGCAGTAGCCCACCAGGCAGAGAGAGAACCAGAGATAAATGAGCAGAAATCTCTGTGAAAGAGGGGGGGGGGGGGGGGGGGTGAATAATGCAGCCAGCTAAACTCAGCACTTGTTGGATCACTACTCCTAAGTATGAACTGACTCATTGCAATGTATTAATATTAAATAGATTAATTGCCTTTGATGCAGATGTCAGTCATTCAATTTTAATTTAAAAAAACATATAAAAGCAAGATGTTCTAATGAAGGTCAAAATTAATTTAAGTTGCACACAACTGAAATGTATTGTATTGAATGTGTTTATTGTGAATATGAATGACTCAGACACCAGGGGGGTATTCCAGGAAGCATGTTTAAACTAGCCTGACTTTAACCCTGAACTCTGGCTGAAATCCTCCTGAACTTGCTTACTCTGGGTATGTCGGTTCCAGAAGACCGGATATGAGTTAGCGTGATTACGCTCGACTTGGTAACCCTGGGTTAACGCACGTGCACGGCAGGTACATAAAGACATTCTCAATAGATCGCAGATTTCTGGAGTCACCATGGAAACGCGTGGAAAAAAAAAGAAAGCGCGACACTTGAGACGGAAGTGAGACGGAGTCTGAGATTTTAATGACGGCGTATGAAGATTATACGTCCAACAAAAAAGTAACACGGCTGCATCATCAAAAAAAAGAATTTCTGCTTGGAGAAAATCAACAGACAAAGTAAACGCACGAGTTTCTGATCTTGTTTCCATTTTCCTTGTGACGCATATATATATATATATATATATATATATATATATATATATATATATATATATATATATATATATGTAACAATTTCCTCTATCTTTTCGCAGAGGAAGAGTACAATAAAGCAAAAATGTTACCTGCTTTGAAAAAGAAAAAGCGTGTGCAACTTAACATTAAACATAGAAAACCCAGCAGTCTCAGTATTAGTTTGTTTTAGGCGTTTTAGTAATTTCCAGCAGGCCTTTACCAAATCACCAAGCAAAATACACACCCAACACCATATAAATATATACACACACATTAATTCCAAGCGTCTCTGTTCAAAACTAGAGTTTGATGTAAATGAGTTCGTATCTCAGTCTCTCAGTCCCAGCAATGCATTGCGTTTAACCAAAACAAAACAAACAGGCTCGATCTCACCGGCTTTTCCGTCAGTCCTTGGTGTGTAGATTCCAATGGGAGAAAAAAAAAGGAGGAGGAAAAAAACCCACGCATTAATCTGTCCACCAGGAAAAGGAAAAAGTAATCCAGGGTGTAGAGCTTGAAATGGAGCGGCTCTGGAACATTCAGTGTCGTCCTCAGACACGGCTCTCCGTTTGCCGGGGAAACGGAGTTTTTAAACAACAGCTGTTTTCCCTCGTAGCAGCCCGTGTCATTAGTAGCTCCGCCCCCCTCGTAGATAGAGTTGCCTTCTTAAAGGCACATGCTGCCTTTACTTATGCCCGTTTAAAACAGTCACACATGTCCATCATTGTAGCCCCACACTAAACAGCTATGGCTGTGATATTTTAATCAGCATGTCAAACATATATCTTAATTAGCATGTGAAACATATATTTTGCCCCTGCAGGGATTTATAGCAAAATAAAAAACTGTTCATCATGCTGTTTGTGGCAGTGTCACAGATCCCCCCCCCCCCAGCCGGAGGTACGGGGGATACATGCCCAAAGTATGGTTTAAGATTGCTCACATGGACTGTATCAACTTTATCATGGTTCTGCCATTGTAGCCTATAGTTTATGGGACCTAGAATTTTCGTCACAATTGCTGGACCTGACCATTTCGGCGCAAGCTTAGACGAAAACTTGTCTGAGGCTTTAGACTGTGGATGAGCTCTAACCCAGACCAGATCCCCCACACGAAACTGCGCATATCTCCTGTGAGTATTATAATATCTGGCTTGTCTGTGTCTGGCCACTCCCACTTTTTGCCTTACCTCCTGTGCTAACTGATGTTGTCGTTCCAACAGAGAATACTGAGGTTGTCGAGGATCCAGTACTGGTTTTTGATGTATGAGTCTTTCCAAGGGGCCTTTAAGAGTCCGTCCCAATGCCAGTTCAGATGGAGTCCTCCCTGTACTTTCATGCTGTGTGTTGTTAATAGCAAACCGAAACTCCGGCAGCCACTTGTCCCACTCCTCATGTCGATTGCCTACATATGAGGACATCATGACCTTTAGGGTGCGATTCACACGTTCCGTTAGGTTCGTCTGAGGATGGTAGCTGGTCGTCATTTTATGTACGACACCCCACTTCTGGCAGAGATCAGATATAACTTGGCTGGTGAATTGAGGACCTCGGTCTGAAACCAGATATTTAGGTACCCCCCACCGGGTGAATATTTCATCTCTGAGGATGTTATATAATCGAAGCGTTTTGCTGTCTCTTAACGGAAACAGTTCTACCCATTTTGTGTAGTAATCTACAACCACCAAGAGGTAGCAGTTGCCTTTTCTACTTCTGGGAAAGGGACCCATGAAATCGAGCCCAAGCATGAATCCTGGCTCTTCAACTTGTGTGGACTGTAGGAAACCGGCTGGCTTTTGGTTGCTTGGTTTGTATTGTTGGCATGTTGAGCAGACTTTGACATGGTTCCAAACATCTTTTCGGATGGTAGGCCACCAGGCACATTCCAGGATCCGCAGCAGAGTCTTGAGCCGGCCTAGATGTGCCCCCAGTGGATTGTTGTGAAAGTAATGAATGAACGTTCCAGTGAAGCTGTGTGGTACCACCAGTTGATATTTTATGCCTATGCCTTGGGTTGGTATTGTCCTGTACAAGACATCCTGTAATATCTCCCATCCAATCCTGTTCATCTGTGGTCCAGTTGTGCTTGCTTTATTCCGCATTTCCTCGACCTCTGGATCTTGATGTTGTGCACGTGCTATTTCGGCCAAGGAAATGGGCAAACCCATGGTGCAGGTATTGGGTTGGTCGGGGATGTAAGATGCCACTACAGCAGACAGGTCCCCTTTGACAGCACGGGATAGGGCATCTGGTACAGTGTTCACACAGCCTTTTCTGTACTGAACGTCAAAGGTGAATTGTTGCAGCCGCAGGGTCCATCTGGTCAGTCGAGACGATGTTTTGGGACAGTTAAATGCCCACGAAAGAGCACTGTGGTCAGTATAGACAGTAAATCTGGAGCCTTCTAAATAGTGCTTCCACTTCTCAACAGCCCAGACAACAGCCAAACATTCTTTTTCAGAAGTGGAGTAGTTGCGCTCTGCTCCTTGTAGAAGACGTGAGGCATAAGCAATCACTTTCTCTCCTCCTTCTGTCTGCTGGGTTAACACAGCTCCGAGACCCACGTCGCTGGCATCCGTCTGTACTTGAAATGGCTTGGATGGATCAGGCTGTGCCAATACTGGAGATGACTGCAGTGCCTGTTTAAGTCTGTTGAAGCTCTCTTGACATTCAGCGGTCCACTCCCACGTTACTCCCTTCCGCTTAAGGTGGTTGAGTGGAGCAGCAAGGTCTGCAAAGTGGGGTATAAATTTGTGGTACCACCCTGCGAGACCCAGAAATCTCTGAAGGTCTTTGATGTTCTGAGGGGTGGGATAGTTAGTCACGGCTAGTGTTTTGTCAAAATCCGGCTCTACTCCCTTTTCAGTGACTAGGTGTCCAAGGAACTTTAAGTTGCTCTTCAGGAAATGGCATTTCTTGAGATTCAAAGAGAGATTGTATGCTGCAAGTCGAGCAAACACTGCTCCAAGGTCTTTCAGGTGCTGTTCTGGAGTCGGGGAGTACACAATGATATCATCAATGTAGACAAAACACATGTGCCCTTTTAGATCTCCCAGCACTGTCTCCATCAGACGCTGAAATGTTGCTCCTGCATTTTTTAGTCCAAAGGGCATGACTTTGAACTGAAAGAGACCCATAGGTGTGATAACTGCAGTTTTCTCTTTGCTTCTGGACTCCATGGCTACTTGCCAATAACCAGATTGCAGGTCAAGGGTGCTGAACCATCTGGCACCATGTAGTGACTCCAGAATGTCATGTATGATGGGCATGGGATAAGCGTCTAATGGGGTTTTGGCATTTAACTGTCTGTAATCAATGCAGAAACGGTGAGTCCCATCTGGTTTTTTAACTAATACAACTGGTGAGGCCCAAGCAGACTGAGAAGGTTCTATTATTCCTTCGTGTAACATCTGATTTATGTGCTCCTCAATGATTTGCCGCTTCAGGGGGGAGACTCTGTAAGCTCTTGTTCGAACCGGTACCTCGTCCTTTGTTACAATGTGATGTTGGGTGATGTCAGTCCTTCCCAGTTTCTCTGTGCACACCGATGGCCATTCTTGAAACAGTTTTTGCATTTGAAGTGGATGGTCTTTGAACCGGCCTCCTGGTTTCTCTACAGATGCATGGTGTTGTTTCACAAAGGGCAGTAGAGAAGGATCCATCACCACATAAAGATTTAAAGGGTTGTGAGCTGGAGTCCATGATAAGTGTCCTGGCGTCCTATCCAGAAATGGAAAGGAGCATGACTTGTCTCTGCCACGGACTTCATAGGTGTTGCTCCCAAGGTTGAACTGGACCTTTGTTTTTCTTAGGAAGTCCAGGCCCAGAATCAGTGGGAAAGTCAGGTGTTTATCAGCCATGATGTGGGTGTCGATAGTCCATACTGCTCCATGCCAGGTATAAGCCAACTTCACCTTTCCTTCAGATGTATGAGCCTGTCCATCTGCCAACACAAAAGTTAAAGGATCGCCGGTTTGGAGTTCATCACCTGGTCTTCTTAGCCTCTGCCACAAGCTCCTTTGCATAAGCGTGAAGGTGCAGCCTGTGTCCAGTACAGCTTCCCCCTGAAGTCCCCTGGTCTCAATAGGGATGACTAGCAATGTAGGTGGGGTGACGTTGGCTAGTGCTAGGTGGTGACTTTGTCTGCTTTCCCCCTCCGAAGTCACTGAGACATGGTGGCTTTTGCTGGTGTGTTTTTTCTTGGTCTTGCTGCTGGCGGCTTGACTGTTAACTCTGTCCCAATAATGTTTTTTGGCGGCCCAGTCTCGCTCCACCATGGATCCAACCTTCACCAGCTGTTCCACTGTCTGCACAGTCCCTCGGAGACAACTCACTAGAGCGGGATTGCAGTTGTTCATGATGCGTCGAACTATTTCTCCTTCAGCCATATCCGGCTTCCATTTCAAACAGAGGGCTCTATAATCATATACAAAGTCCCGTAAACACTGGCCTGGTGTCTGCACTCTGTCCCTCAATTGTTCTTCCACTTCTGTCATGTAGTCTGAGGGTAAAAAAGCAGCTAGGAAGGCTTCTTTAAACTCTTTCCAGTTACCTATTTTAGTCTTTTCAGCAGTCCACCAGCTCTTGGCAGAGTCTTTTAGAACAGTGGAAAACGTAGCCAGAAGTTCTTTGTCTGTGAGGGGGCGCAGGGAGATGAAAGTCTCTACCTGCTCAATGAAGTTCAGTACATCTGTGGTGTCTCTTGATTCTCCGAATGTTGGAAACTCTAACCGCACAGGAGGCTTGGACCCAAGAACAGGAGCTCCAGACACAGCGCTAACAGGTGGTAAAAACTCACTGACGTTAGATGTGGTGTAAGGAAAAGATGCTGGAGATTTTGGAGTGCTACACCTAATTATTTCTCCCAACTCCTTTTTCCATTTCTCATCTCTTCTTTTGAAACAATCCACCACTGCTTGTTCTAAACGTGCTAATGAATCATTTAACGACTGTTCCAGTGTTTCAAACTTTTGGTCAACATATTCTCTGAAACTCTGCTCTCTGTTTATTGCACTCCCCAGTGAAGCTCTGAAATCATGTTCAAGAGTATTTAACTGCTCTCGTACAGTGTTAAGAGAAACCTGGTTCTGATCAAGAATCTCCACAGGTTCTGCCTGTACCGGTGCTTCATCTTCATCATCACTGCTGTTGTCACCTTCATTTTCAACCCGTACATCATCAATATACATTTCACTTAGCAATGAAGATACCTCAGATACAGGCTCTCTGAATGTTACAAAGGAACCTGGGTGAAATTCAGGTGATTTAGATGTTCCTTCCCCTGCTGACTCTCTGCTGTCTGCCATTTTAATATTTGCGACGTAAAGAAAACCCAAAAACAAAATAGAGACTGCTTCAATGCTTGTGTTAATTGTTGCTTCACAAAAAATAAAAATTCATTTCCCCATACTGGCCACCACTCTGTAACAATTTCCTCTATCTTTTCGCAGAGGAAGAGTACAATAAAGCAAAAATGTTACCTGCTTTGAAAAAGAAAAAGCGTGTGCAACTTAACATTAAACATAGAAAACCCAGCAGTCTCAGTATTAGTTTGTTTTAGGCGTTTTAGTAATTTCCAGCAGGCTTTTACCAAATCACCAAGCAAAATACACACCCAACACCATATAAATATATACACACACATTAATTCCAAGCGTCTCTGTTCAAAACTAGAGTTTGATGTAAATGAGTTCGTATCTCAGTCTCTCAGTCCCAGCAATGCATTGCGTTTAACCAAAACAAAACAAACAGGCTCGATCTCACCGGCTTTTCCGTCAGTCCTTGGTGTGTAGATTCCAATGGGAGAAAAAAAAGGAGGAGGAAAAAAACCCACGCATTAATCTGTCCACCAGGAAAAGGAAAAAGTAATCCAGGGTGTAGAGCTTGAAATGGAGCGGCTCTGGAACATTCAGTGTCGTCCTCAGACACGGCTCTCCGTTTGCCGGGGAAACGTAGTTTTTAAACAACAGCTGTTTTCCCTCGTAGCAGCCCGTGTCATTAGTAGCTCCGCCCCCCTCGTAGATAGAGTTGCCTTCTTAAAGGCACATGCTGCCTTTACTTATGCCCGTTTAAAACAGTCACACATGTCCATCATTGTAGCCCCACACTAAACAGCTATGGCTGTGATATTTTAATCAGCATGTCAAACATATATCTTAATTAGCATGTGAAACATATATTTTGCCCCTGCAGGGATTTATAGCAAAATAAAAAACTGTTCATCATGCTGTTTGTGGCAGTGTCACAGATATATATATATAGATATAGATATATATATATATATATAGATAGATAGATATATATATATATATATATATATAGATAGATAGATAGATATATATATATATAGATAGATAGATATATATATATATAGATATATATATATATATATATATATATATAACCGGCTGGGTAGCTCGGTTGGTAAGGTGCAGGACTGTCATGCTGGAAACCCGGGTTCGATTCCCACGGCAGAACGAACAATTAATGGTGATTAATGGAATGGGGCAATTACCATAACAATGGAAATGGGGCAAATGCCATAACAATGACGGGCAATCAACATCACCCAGTGAGGGTCCTTGGGCAAGACCCTTAACGCTAATGCCTACCTCACTACATGAGAGACAATGAACCACATGTCATGCCGGCTCAGACGTCGCCCGGCCAAACAAGGTCTGCGTCAGGTGCTGGGGGACCAGAGCACTCTGATGGAAAGTGGGCTACTGGAACAAGACGGAAATGGACTAGATGCGAGTACAAGGATCTGTTAGGATGCTACTACTCAAGTAATCCAACCCAGAGGGGGTACATGCAGAGAATGTGGAATGAATGGATGCTTCGGAACCCACAATCAAGGCTAACTGCCAAACAACTGGTAGCCCAATGCTCGAATATCCACAAACGCCAACTCCTATCACAGCTTGAGATTGAAGTGATAAAGTACAATGCCACGGGAGAGCCGGAACAACAGGTCAGAGAGGAGGTTATACCACACTCACACCCTGAGATTGGGTACACAGCCCCAACAACCACAGTTACGCTGAGCGAGGCAGCAACTGACCTGAAAAACAAGATAATGTCTACAATGAACACTAGGCAACCCCGACACCAGCTACAACGGTTAAGTGATGTACTGCCTGAAAGTCTACTGGAAACTGTGAATGAAGCATTGAGAGCAATTCCTACCACAACCATCACAGAAACCAATGAACTGGTTTACACCTCAGCAGCAGTGATCCTTGAGATGCTTGGCTATAGGAGCAACCATGGAAGAAAACAATACCCACCATGGAAGCAACGGTTAGAGGCCAAAATCAAGGCAACTCGGAAGGATGTGAGTAAGCTAACAGAGGCTCAAAGAGGTACAATGAGAAAGCAAGTACCGAAGAGATACAGCCAGATGCCCATACCTGAAGCCCTGGAAACTGCCAAACAAAGGCTCCTAGCCTTGAGTAGCCGCTTAAAGAGATACACAAGAGACAATGAGGCCAGACGAATAAACAGGCTGTTCGCAACTCAACCAGCGAAAGTGTACGCTCAGTGGCAGGGTCAAAACAGCCGAGCAGACCCACCAAGGCTAGAAACTGAACAGTACTGGAAAAGTATATGGGAGAAAGAGACAGCACATAACAGCAATGCCCAGTGGCTGGTCTCTCTGAGAAAAGAACACAGCAACCTCCCTGAACAGAATCCAGTAACCATCACAGTGGCAGACATCCAAGAAAGAGTCTCAGGTATGAAGAACTGGACAGCACCGGGCCCTGACATGATACATGCCTACTGGCTAAAGAAGCTTACCACACTCCACGAACGCCTGGCAGCACAAATGAACCAGCTGCTAAGAGATGGGACTCATCCCGAATGGCTAACGGAAGGGCGAACGATCCTGATCCAGAAGGATCCCTCAAAGGGTGCAGTCCCATTCAACTACCGGCCAATAACCTGTCTCTCCACAACATGGAAGCTCATGTCAGGCATCATTGCAACCAAGATAAATAGGCACATGGATCAATACATGAGCAACACACAGAAGGGCATTGGTAGAGACTCCAGAGGAGCCAAACACCAACTCCTGGTCGACAGAACAGTCGCCCAAGACTGCAGGTCACGACACACCAACCTGTGCACAGCCTGGATTGATTACAAGAAGGCCTATGACTCAATGCCACACACATGGATCACTGAATGCTTGGAGCTGTACAACATCAACAGGACTCTAAGAGCCTTCATAAGAAACTCAATGAAGCTGTGGAAAACCACCCTTGAAGCCAATGGGAAACCACTTGCACAAGTGTCCATCAAATGTGGGATATACCAAGGTGATGCTCTGTCCCCACTGCTGTTCTGCATAGGTCTGAACCCCCTCAGCCAAATAATCAACAAGACTGGCTATGGATACCGACTCAGAAATGGGGCCAACATCAGTCACCTCCTCTACATGGATGACATCAAGCTATATGCTAAGAATGAGCGTGACATTGACTCCCTGATCCACACCACCAGGATCTACAGTAATGACATTGGGATGTCATTCGGGCTCGAGAAATGCAGCCGGATGGTGACAAAGAGAGGCAAGGTAGTCCACACAGGGGGGGTCTCACTCCCAGAAGGAACAATAGCAGACATTGAGGACAGTTACAAGTACCTAGGAATTCCCCAGGCAAATGGCAACCTGGAGCAGGCAACAAGGAAAGCTGCAACAGCTAAGTACCTTCAACGAGTAAGGCAAGTCCTGAAAAGCCAGCTCAATGGCAAGAACAAGACCCGGGCAATAAACAGCTATGCACTGCCAGTTATCAGATACCCTGCAGGAATAATAAGATGGCCAAAGGAAGAGATACAGACCATGGATGTTAAAACACGAAAGCTCCTCACCATGCATGGAGGGTTCCATCCGAAATCCAGCACTCTGAGACTGTATGCTAGCCGCAAGGAAGGAGGCCGAGGACTAGTGAGCGTAGAAGCCACTATCCAGGATGAAACATCCAAGATGCATGAATACATCAAGCTCAAGGCCCCAACTGACAGTGTGCTCAGTGAATGTCTCAGGCAATGGAGAGCAGAGGATACAGTGCTGGAAGACAGATCCTCATGGGAGGACAAACCCCTCCATGGGATGTACCACCGGACCATAACTGAAGTGGCTGATATCAAGAAGTCCTACCAATGGCTAGAAAGGGCTGGCCTACAAGACAGCACTGAAGCGCTCATCCTGGCAGCTCAGGAACAAGCCCTGAGCACCAGAGCGATAGAGGCTCAGATCTACCACACCAGACAAGACCCAAGGTGTAGGCTGTGCAAAGAGGCGCCTGAAACAATCCAGCACATAACTGCAGGATGTAAGATGCTGGCAGGTAAAGCATACATGGAGCGGCACAATCAAGTGGCTGGAATAATATACAGGAACATGTGTGCAGAGTATGGACTGGAAACCCCAAGGTCAAAATGGGAAACACCTCCGAAGGTGGTAGAGAATGAGAAGGCAAAGATCCTGTGGGACTTCCAGATCCAGACTGATAGGATGGTAATGGCGAACCAACCAGACATCAGTAGTGGTGGATAAAGAACAGAGGAAAGCCGTTGTGGTGGATGTGGCAGTGCCAAGCGATGGGAACATCAGGAAGAAGGAACATGAGAAACTGGAGAAATACCAGGGACTCAGAGAAGAACTGGAGAAAGCCTGGAAAGTGAAGGTGACGGTGGTGCCTGTGGTAATTGGAGCACTCGGGGCAGTAACCCCCAAGCTTGAGGAGTGGCTACAACAGATACCTGGAAAGACCTCAGACCTCTCAGTCCAGAAAAGCGCAGTGCTAGGAACAGCTAAGATACTGCGCAGGACCCTCAAGCTCCCAGGCCTCTGGTAGAGGACCCGAGCTTGGAGGAGAAACCACCCACGGAGGGTGAGAGGGGCGTTTTTATATATATATATATATATATATATATATATATATAACTTTCTTAAATACATTTCTCTTTGTGTGCAGGATGCTGTGGACATTGGACGACAGTCTAACTTAAACCAGGCAGAGCAGGAAACTGTTGGAGTTGTTGTTCCCTCTGTGGCGTGTCCTCTCTCCTCTCAGACCTGTTCAACCCTTGGGGGACATCGGAAAACCATGGCCAAGACATTAACATTTATGTACTGATCTATGCATGTCATCTCGGCAGGATGTAACAGAAACCAACAATGTGAACAGATCTCATCTGCCTTACAAAATACTGCCCCCCTTAAGAAAATAAATGGCTAATCACCACTGGTATCTTGTAAAGCTTCACTTGTTTGACCATTAAATGTGTTTTGCACAAAAGACGATGATGGTTTAGATCTTTGAAACACAGAGTCAAGTGCATCAGATTCTTTGAAATTCTGAGCCACAATTCAGATAAATTCAAATAACTGTTTTTAAAACTCCTCAAAAGACTTGAGGTGGAAAAGTCACTGTTTTCGTGCAGGCACTGAGAAATGGGAAGCAGACGGTGTGCCTGGGCATTTTGTCAATACAATCATGCTCTAAATGGACAACTATTTTAAATGCTTCTCTTTCAGTTAACAGGAGATGTCTGTGAGCCTGCCGGACAGCCTTTGCATCACACCGGGACGTCTTTGGGGCCTGCATATGGAAAGAAACAAAAACAGCAAAGTTAATTAACCCAAAAAAGAAGAGAAAAATTAAGATTAAAATTGTTTTCTGTACCTTCAAGAAGTTGTAGACATCCACGTCGCAGCTGCCTCAGAATTCCTGCCTTTTTTGTTATGGCATGCATAACAACGGTCCTTATAGAAAACAACAGACATACAGGAATAGTCCATGATTTTAAAATCACCACCTAATTAAAAAGAAACTAATAATTCTATTGATGTCTAATACTGGAATAACTTTAAGGGGAATAAAGTACGTTTTTGCTGGTCTGCTACAATTTTCTCTGCTCTGATTCACTCATACCAGAATTCTGCCAGTCTGCATGGTGGTGCAGACGCATACATTTTGTAAATATGGCACAGCAATATTGTTGCTCTGTTAATTCCCTCTGTCTGTAAACCCTGAAAAATATTGAGAAACCTTATAGGTTATGACATATTTAATTAACCCTAGTGACAATTCACGGGCAATTATCCCCAGGTTTACATGACTGATACTGACACTGTGGTAAAAAAAATCGACTTTGTTTAATCCATAAAAGTCATGAAAAGAGCTGTAAACCCCGCTAGCATTGAGCTAGCTAGCATGCTAACACGGGAGAACAATGGTGATAGTTTGTCATGCAACGTCTAACTTTCTAACATCTTTTTTCACTAGCAGCTACTGGTGGAGCTCCTCATCTGACTGTGCTTGCGTCCTCTGGTTAAATAAAGTACAAGTTTGATCGTTTAAGATAGTAAAAGGTTTGAAAAACATGAAAAACTTACCGGCACATTCTAAACTGGTCTGTTGACGTAAGACTCCGTGTTATTCGGTAGCCAATGAGCTTCTGGATGTGGGGATGTCCCGCCTCCCCTCCCGTTGACTGACGTGGCGCTGTTTTTACGTGTGTGACAGGTTTTAGAATCGCAACCGCAAAAAAAAAGCTCAACTCAAAAAATAAAAGCGCAACTCAAAAAGACGATTTCAAAATAAAAGCGCAACTCAAAAAGACGATTTCAGAACAGCGAGAAAACAAATCAGCACCTGAGAAATATGATTGCGCTTTAGGTTATAGCTTTTGGTTGCAAATTATGGGTTTTGGTTCTCAATTTATGAATTTTGATTTGCAGATTTGAGTTTTGGTTGCAAATTATGGGTTTTGGTTCGCAGATTTTGGGTTTTGGTTTGCAGAATTCAGGTTTTGATTCCTGGTTTTACAGTTTTGATGCCAAATAGTTTAGGCATGAATTTGACACCATATTTTCCTTCCTCCTCATCTTCAGAACGGCGTGAGTGTTCAGTGTCAGACTCCTAACTAGGACTGACCCGAGATCAGTCATTTAACCCTCCTATTATCCTTTGGGTCAGTTTGACCCCAAGTCAATGTTTGTCATTACAAAAAATAATAGTTAACCTTTTTCTTTTTACTAAATATTTCATGACTTTTCCTAATTTGATGGGGACAAATGATTAAGCATATAATTATCACAATTATATTTTTTTCAATGTACTAAACACATACTGCATACATTGGTGTTCCTCTAGGGTCAATTTGACCCCAGGTTGTTTTAAGCTGTGTAAAACTTGTCTGTCTGTGTGTGTGACCTAACACCCCCACACTTGCAGGTGCAGACTGAGTACATATTTTTGAGTTGATACATAACAGGGGGTGGGGAAGACAAGTATTGCCACGAAAACTTTGATATTTCTCGTGGTGTGGTGTGAAATCCTGCCAAAATGAGGAAGACAATGTAGACATGGACAAGGAAGACATGTGTAGTGTGAATTGATCACCTACACATGTCTTCCCTCTAAAATTATGATCTTAAGTAAAATATTCTCAATTGATGGTTATATATTTTATGTTATATATGCCACAAAAAAGGAGATAAAATAAGTGAATACATATGTTCATAAAAAGAAAGGGGGTCACTGACATCAGCCAATATGCTTTATTCTGTGAGAGTCATGAATGTCCACCCCAAATTAGAAAAGATCGGGATGAAAATTTTTCAAGATCCACTAACTCTAAAACTGAAAGTTTAACCTGATGGTGGCGCAACAGCAAAGGTCATATCATCACCAAAACCAGTAGGGTTCAAACTCTTGTGGTCATTAATGTTGTCAGAAAATCTGAGAAGATTTGTATGAAAACTTTCCAAGATACATTAATTCTAATTTAAAGGTTTGGCCTGATGGTGGCGCTAGAGGCCAGGTCAACCCACTGATCTGTTGCATTATCATGGGGTTATTTATGTATTCAACAAATAAACACACAAAAACTTGGTTAAAAATTATATGTAAATCATTTTCTGGAGGCAAATATCCCTGGGGTCAAATTGACCCCAAGGGCGAAATTTGTGAGTAATATTTGAGGATAATGCGAGGGTTAAAAAAGAGCCTAAAACAAAATGTACACGCAATGTTTTTGGTTGTCAGTGCACGACAACTAGGAACACACTGATCTGATTAAACAAGTTGTTGAAGGCAAAAATGACAGGGCAACTTTTTATCATGTTGTAATCTTACATATTCATCTAAATTTCAAAATAATTGTGAATTCACTTAAACATCTGCTTTTTTATAGTAAGTCACTCTGTTTAAGCACATATATCCACCATCCATCATCCATCCATCCATTTATTTTCTTAAACTATTTTGGGATCACAGGGTTGCAAGAGTCTTCTCACAGTTTTCCTGTGTAAAGGAGGGGTACTCTTGACAGATCATCAGTCTATCACAGGGTCACACAAGGACAAACCAACCACCAACACACGCACACCTAGAGACAGTTTAGAGTCACCAATAAATCTATGAAGCATGATTTTGGACTGTGGGAGGAGACCAGAGACAACCCACACATGCACTGGAAGAACATACAAACTCCACACAGATTAGAACCACTGACAGACTAGAGTGCTGACCGCTGTACCACCATGAACTCACACTTAACTTAAAAAGTTCAAGAAACCACACATTATTAAGCTGAATTAGGACACCTATTGTTTTGATTTGTTCCACATGGTTTGTCTCTCTGTGTTGCCTCTGGAAGCTAAACAGAAACAAAAAACAAAATACATACAGTAATGCTGTATCTACAGTTTGAATCATGTTCATTTCAAGTTCAGACCATTTTATAGAACATACAAGAAAATGTTTCAGAAGATTACCGATCTGATGATCCTGACCTCCAAGAAGACATGTTAAGGTTAAGACATGTTTTTGAAATGCTACTATCATTAATGCATGCAACATGCATGCAACAGCTCCCCCTGCAGGCAATCATATGCACAAGTATTGTCCAATGAAAATATTTGACAAATAAGTGAAGATAGCTAAAAAAAAAAAGAAAAACCTATTCATTAATTACAATTAGCATTGAGGCTCCTACAGCCTTACTTATCCATCATTTCTTTCTACACAAATTGAATAAGTTACTCCTTTAAATCATTTAAAGATGTCAAAAATTGAAAATACTCAATAACCTCAATTCCAAATCCCATTACAGAAACATCTGTACAGTAGGCAAAACACTTTATTATTATTGTTATTTTTTTATTTTATTTTTTTGTAGACGATACACTTTATTATCTAAAGAACCAATGTGGGGGATGGAGAATCCAGAGCATTAACCAAACTCGATTTCTCTCCACATAAAAGAACAGATGGGAAGTTCAAAGATGTCTGAGGTAGTAGTTGATAGAGGATCTACTCAGGAGGTTTTGCAACTTTCTTTGGTTGAGGACAATATTGGCATCATGAGGGTCCATGTAAAGCTCCTCACATCAGGGATCAAGTCTGCCTGTCAAAGTTGATCACTTTGAGAGTTTAGAGAAAGGGGGTTATTGTCATTTATCCTTTAAGCCCCACATCTGGTGTTCCCAATGATCTTTCAATCATAATTATGTTGTTTTTAGCCAAAACCAGAAAACCTGTGTTCTTTTCTAGGACATAATTTCTGTGGGGTGGCAGTAATTTGTTAGAAATTCATCTCTGAGTTGTGGGCGGGGACCGCTAGCGTGGAACAACCCCAACACCCTTTCCTTTCACCAATACCTGAGAGATATCTGTTTATGAGCTTATAGCGCCTCACAACCCCAACCTAACATTACTGGTGCAACAAAAAAGTGATACTGGAGCTAACCAGCTGTAGTTTTGAACCAGAAAAAGAGCTTATTTGGTCACAAGCTTCCTGTTCTGATCTCTCAGCAACAGAAAGGGCAAGCTTACCCCGCACCAACAGAACCAGCCACAACTCAGAGGAGAGTTTCTAGTGAACTCCTGCTGGTCTACAGAAACTATTTCAGGGACTTGTGTGCTGGGGTTGCTGGGAAATTAAGTGCATACAGAACTCTGGAGACGGTTCAAGCTGTTGACCAGAGGGTGAGACAGAGCTCTGACTTCTGACTTCTGGCAGTGCTCTTTGGTTTCCCAGCAAAAGTCGAAAAAAAAGGAGTGTCAGACATGTTGATCATCAGATTGTTGCTACCTTATCATATAAATAATTGCAAGCATTTATCAAAATAAATTCTTTAAAAAAGTCTGCTTTTCCTGGTCATCCACCAAAAGTCCATATTGCGCTAACATTCTCCCAGAAGCCCAGAAGAAGTTAATCATTTTCATCAGACAGAGGTTAACTCCACGAAACATTTTGTGGATTGAGTAGAAATGAGGCAAGAGATATGGTGAAGGGAAAGCTATGGTCCACCAGCCTGTCAATCAAGGGAGCACAGACCTAGTTATACATAAATCTGAGCTACGACAAAAATGTACAGACTGTGTTTGAAATGTCATTTCTATCTATTATTACAAAATAAAGTTTAGAAAAACTTGTGCAAAAAGACTGTACATACATTTATTTAGTGGTAGAGTCTGACCTTTTAACATAAGGTAAGGACTTCTGTCTATCATTCCAAATGGTCTGTCCATTCCCTTTTATTGTTGATGGTTATGCTGCTTCCAGACAGACATATTTTCACATTGAAGCATGTAACCAATCGTATTTCAGCTGTCCTTTGTTGCCAGCAGGGTAAGGGCCGTCACCATGAGTTTTGAAGGCCTCCTAATGCAAAATCAATGTTGGTCATTCATTTCCTTAAACCAATCATATTTTGAGTGGTGTCTGCAGGGCCTTCTAGCAGGCTTAGGCAACATCACGGTATTCAGACCTTCTGACTGGACAGAAGTTTCAGGAATACAGGAAACATTTCCCACTTGCAGCCTTGTCCAGTTTGACACAGAGCCACAGAGCACTTTTTGATCTGTCTCAGTTAAAAACAGAGCTGACTGTAATGTTTCCATGGATGATATTACAGGAAAATCTCCCACTGATCTCTTTGACTTCCTTCATCAGAAACATCTGAGTGGGATCATGAAGCAGCCGTACAGATTTGTGTGTTTGGCGCTGACCATCCCCGTGTCCACTGCGTCTGTCCAGTGGACATCTTTGGCTCTAAAGCGAATTGAAACTTACGCAGAGACACAACTGGACAGACTGGGCTCTCAGCACTGACCTTGATGGAATAGAAAAGACTCCTTGATGGAACTGAACCGTGATAATCTACATGACAGGGTCATCGAATTGTTTTTGAGGAAAGAGAGGAGGATGCATTTTGTCTTCAAATAATCCCATTTCTTGATGAGTGAAATGATAAATATCCTAATAAATAATATGCCAAATGTATGTGGTTGCTTTCAATGTTTTTTGCTGGCCGTAGTTGAATAACAGATTTGTTTACTGTTTTGTTTATTCAGTTTATTTAGAGGCATTTATTGTGGCTACAGGAATTTTCAATCTGCAATGCAAAGCTCGCTTCTGCATCGTAAAATGAGGGGTTGAGTGATTCAGATGTAGCATGACTGAAGGCACAGATGTGTAATGCATGGTCCGCCACTAACAACTAATGTATTTAAAAGGAAAAAAATCGTTTCCTTCATGACATTATCCTTTTTTTTCTACGTGTTCTGCCTCATTTAGTCCTCAGCACCACAGGAACTTGCAGTGAGAGAGGTTGTGGCCTGCAGAGAAGAGCTGCTGCATGTGCTGGATGAGGATTCTGTACCAGAGAGACCCTCCAACGAAGAGACTTCTTCATGGACCACCTTTCTGCAAAAGAGCAGAGCCATGGCTACCTACAGAGTAAGGATCTCTGTCCTCCAAGGACTGGCCCACAAAGGTTCTGCTTGGAGCCACCCACAAAATCACAAAGCTGCGTTTACTCTGCCCTCCGCAACAAACGTTCAAGCAACCACGTCCAGTGAAAAATCTAAACGAAAGGGCGTAAAATGTGCGTTTAGACGTCAGTTTTTAAAACTCCTGCGCTTGCACTTCGCTTTGCAAGTGTCCACAACTGTTTTCAGGCTCTATGTACAAAAAGCACAGCCAAAGAACACGTCCTGCATCATTATTAAAGCACAGCCTAAGTTATTTATAAGTAAAATATTATTAAGGGCATTATTCTGACCAAGGCTGTGATGGTTTGAAGTGAATGAAAGTTTGATCTTTGCTGTCTGAGTACAAAAGTGTTTGGAATGACAGGAAGGTTTGTCTGTGGTCCACTGCTCAGTTTTCTCAACAGTTCTGCTCCTCCTCTGATAATTCCATAACTGAAGGGTCAGTGACCGAGACACGTCTGTTTGAATCTGATCATTTCCATTCAACTGAAGGCCAAACTTCCTGTTTTCTTTAACACAAATATGTTCTGATGGGCTTTAAAGTCCTCAATTTGACTGGAGATTCAAGTCCAAGTCCATGTTGGTGTCAAATGACTACAGTTTATCCAGAGAAGACGTGTTTGATCACTGTGTATGTTAGCTAACAAAGTGAGACTATGTCCAAAAGTGAGATTTGAGGAGGATTTTCTGTCTTTTGCTTAAGAATATGTGAGGTTAGCTGCTGTAGTGGGACATCATTTAGATGTTCATCTTCACATAAAACCAAATCAATACTGTGAACTGGCAGGACCAAAACATTCTGTAATGCCTCATCATATGAGTCAATCAAAGTGTGAGTCAGGCTGGTCTAAAGACAAAGATAATTAGATGTAATGAGCATCAGCTGTGTGACCTGCAGGAGGAACTGTTTTAAGCTCCTCTGTTTGTTGGCTCCTCATTCAGGGTGGTGGTTTTTTTTTTCGAAATAGCCGGGGAACATGGCTAAATCGAGGTTGGACGCTAAAGCAGCGGCGGGTAGGCACAGCTGTGTTGTGACTGGGAAGGAGTGGGGAGATGACGGGGGATGTGAAAGTGAGGATAGCATGGAGATGAGCTTTGGGATTGAAACAGGGAGGGAAAAGAGGGGAAATAGTTTTGATGGAGCTGATGCTAGAAAACAAAGACGGGTGATGTCGACTGACAGTGACGAAGAGGGAGGGGATGGGTATAAAGTCATTTTGAGATTTTCTGAAGGACAAGGGTTAGGTTCTTTGAGCCTGATAAAACTGACGACTATCTTGAAGAATCAAGTGGGGGAAATTAAACTTGCTAGAGTCCTGAGAGATGGGAACCTGTTGATTGTTTGTTGAAGTGAGGAGCAAAGGGACAGGGCCTGTAAAATGAGAGAAGTGGGCTAGCATAAAGGTGTTAGTATGAGCAAGGGAGGTCAGGGCCGAGAGGAGTGATTTGGGGCATACCTGTGGAGATGTCCATTACAGAACTCAAAGCTAACCTACGAGGGGCAGAAATAAGAGAAGCTAGGAGATTGAGTGTTTTTCGGGATGGTGTGAGGAGGGATTCTGAGGGAATACTGTTGGAGTTTATGGGAAGGAGCCTGCCGGACAGAGTATCCCTGGGATACATGTCTTATGCTGTGAGGGAATACATTCCTAAACCTGTTAGATGTTTTCACTGCCAGAGATTTGGACACACTGCTGCTGTGTGTAAAGGCAAGCAGAGGTGCCCCAGGTGTGGAGAAGATCATGGCTATGAGTCCTGTGGAAACAAGTCGAAACCAAAGTGTTGTAACTGTGGGGGGAATCATAGTGCTGCGTATGCAGGCTGTCAGGTCATGAAAAGAGAAGTCCATATTCAAAAAACCAGAGTACTACATAGAATCTCATATGCAGATGCAGTCAAAATGGTTGGTAAGGGTTCTGATAGACAGGCAGGAGTCATACACGAGGTGTCAAATGGTATACAGGACAGGAATGTTGAGGGGAGAGTTAGGTTAGATTCGAAGAAACTGGTCACGTTTGTTGCTGGAGTTATAAATGCAACGATGGAAACTAAGTCGAAACAGAAAGAATACAAATCATTGTAAAAGCGGCGGCGAATCATTTGGACATCAATGAGTTAACATGGGAAGAGGTTCGGAAACAACCTCAGTGCCCAGTCTAGTCAGGAGATGGGAAGTGTGGGATAGTAAATGGTTCTTATACTACAATGGAATGCAAGGAGCTTATTGGCAAATGACAGGAATTTAAAAAGTGTATAGATGACTTGGATCAAAAACCGGATGTTATATGTATCAGGAGACGTGGTTAAGGCCGAATTTAGATTTTAGAATTTCCCAATATACGGGAATCCGGTGTGATAGAGCAGGAGGAGGGGGAGGTGGTTGTGCCACCTTTATTAAAAACATTTCAATTACAGGGTGATTAAAATAGGAACACAAGAAGAATGTATTGGCATTGAAATTTATATTGGTCTGGGGAGAGTGTATGTTGTTAATTACTATAATCCATGCAAAAAGTTAGATTTCAGTCTTCTTAAATCACTTATTCATTTAGACAATGGGAATGTCATTGTTTGTCGGGATTTTAATGCACATAGCACATTATGGGGTGGGAAGGTGACAGATGCTAATGGTGAGGTATTGGAGGATTTGATGGATGAATTACACTTGGTGTGTCTCAATGATGGAGAGGAACAAGAGTAGATGTTCGTACAGGGGACATGTCAGCACTAGATCTCACTTTTGTTTCAAGTGTTTTGGCAGGGTGTTGTGAGTGGAATGTACACAACAGCACTATGGGGAGTGACCATTATCCTGTTTTCTCTAGGGTTGGTGGAGATAGAGAACCATCAAGTAATGACAAGGAAGGAAGATGGCTTTTTCATAAAGCTAAATGGGATGACTTTACTTATATGTGTGAGGAATATTCAAACATTAGTATGGAGAGTACTGCTGAAGAAATGGAAAAGAAAATTAGAAATGTAATAATTTTAGCAGCAGAAAAAACAATTCCAAGAAGTAAAGCGACTATGTTGAGGAGAAATATTCCATGGTGGACTGAAGACTGCAAGATAGCAGTTAAGAATAGGAATAAGGTTTGAGACTCTTAAAACAGACTCACACATATGAGAACCTATTGAACTATAAGAGGCTTTGTGCCAGGCGAGGAGGATTATTAAAAAGGAGAAAAGGGAGTACTGGAGGGGTTTTTGTGATACAATTGGTCGAACAACTCCGGTCAGTACGGTTTGGGGTATGATTAGGAAAATGAAGGGTATAAGGAGAGAGTTACAATATCCAGTATTAAATATGGGTGATGACCTGGCGATAACAGATACGGATAAAGCTGAAATGTTGGCTAAGACCTTTGTGAGAAGTCAAAGTAATGATAATTTGTCAGGATATAGGAAAGGGAGGAGAGATTGAAATTAGGGAACGGCACTATCAGGAATTGATGGTGACACTTATTTGACAGCTATGGATGCTCCGTTTACATACTTTGAGTTGGAGTTTGCGCTACAAAAATCTAAAATCACATCACCAGGTAGGGATGGTATAAGTTATGTTAGTTAAAACATTTAGGTAGAAATGAAGTTGAAAATTATTGGACATGTATAATAGGGTCTGGTGTGAAGGTAAATTGCCGACTAATTGGAAAGAGGCTGTGGTTATTCCTATATTAAAACCTGGGTAAAGATCCGAGCAGCCCAGAAAATTACAGGCCCATAGCACTCACTCACATGTTGGGAAAGTAATGGAAAGAATGATAACTGAGAGATTGTCTTACTACCTGGAAAGTAAAAATTACTGTCCCAATACCAGAATGGTTTTAGGAAAGGTCGAGGGACAATGGACCCTGTATCTGCCTTGAAGCAGACATTAGGAAAGCCCAAGTAAATAAAGAATATTTAGTAGCAGTATTTTTTTGACATTGAAAAGGCCTATGATATGTCTGGAAAGAGGGGTTTATTGATAAAATTAGGTAGGTTAGGACTTCGTGGACGAATTTATAATTGGATTAAGGGTTTTTTTATTTGATACATATGTTCAGGGCTGCACGGTGGGCACGGTTAGCGCTCTTGCCTCACAGCAAGCAAGGCCTCCGGTTCAAGTCCCAGCTGGGGACATGAAACTCAACAAAATCAACCTTCTGTGTGGAGTTTGCATGTTCTCCCTGTGCATGTGTGGGTTTTCTCCGGCTTCCTCCCACTGTCCAAAAACATGCTTCATAGGTTAATTGGCAATTCTAAATTGTCCCTAGGTGTGAGAGTGAGAGTGAATGGCTGTTAAAATTCTTCCCTGCAACAGACTAGCGACCTGTTCAGGGTGTCCCCCTGCCTTCGCTCATGAGAGGCTGGATAGGCTCCGGCAGCCCCGTGACCCGAAAGGGAAAAAAAAAAAAAAAAAACGGATAAGAAAATGAAAAAAAAAAAAAAATGAATAGATATATCAAGTTAGACTAGGACAGTCTTTTTCTAATAGGTATATAGTGGATAATGGAACCCCACAAGGAAGTGTGATTAGCCCTGTGCTGTTTTTAATTATGATTAATGATATCTTTAATTCAATTGGATGCGAATTTGGGAAGCATATTTGTAGATGATGGAGCCTTGTGGAAGAGGGGAAGGAATATTCGTTATGTGGAGAGAAAGATACAAGACGCTATTACGGAGGTGGAAAACTGGTCATATGATTGGGGGTTCAAGTTTTCAGTGACTAAAACAAAATGCATGGTTTTTACTAGGAAACGTGATACTGTTTTGAACTTAAAATTACATGGAGAAGCAATGGAGCAAGTGCATAGTTTTAGATATCTGGGAGTTATATTTGATACAAAGTTGAAATGGAGAGAGAATATTAATAGTATAGTAGGGAGATGTAAGAAAGTCATAAATATAAGGAGATGCTTGAAAGGTACTGGGTGGGGAGCTAGTGCGCAGGCTTTAAAGCAAATATATATTACTATGATTAGGTCAGTCACGGATTATGGAATCATTGTTTACAACACAGCTTGCAAAACGCTGTCACATAAGATTGAGGTAATCCAAAATCAGGCATTGAGAATATGTACTGGGGCTATGAGGTCAACTCCTGCTGTGTCATTACAAGTTGAAATGGGGGATCTGCCATTGACTCTCAGAATCAAACAACTTATGCTTAATTATTGGTTGAAAATACAGGGTTGTGTAGATGTAGAACACATGGTTAGGAGAGCTATTGCTCCTTGTTGGGAAAGTGGTAATGGGTCTGGTCTTGGAAATTAGCTAGTTTTGCGAGGAAAGCAAACATTCATGGTAAAACCCTAGTTAAGTCGTTTTTGTACCCGACCACTCCTTTCTGGGTTTTTCCAACCATACAAGTGGATTTGTATCTCCATAGAACACTGGAGGGTAGCAGAGGGAAGGGAAACTGGGATGAGATAACAGCAGATAGGTTAGACACGGTCCATGCTTCATTCATCCCCATATATACAGATGGGTCTAAAGATCCAGACACAATGAGAACTGGTTTTTCTTTCTGTATCCCTACATTGGGGAAATATATCGGAATTAAGACGCCAAAGGATCTTTCAGTTTTTACAGTTGAAATGTTGGCAATATCATATAGTTTAAGCTGGTTAGAACAGAATAGAGTTGGAGATGGGTATAATTGTTCAGACTCATTGTCAGCTTTGATGTCTCTGAAGTCTTACTATGATAGCAGATCAGATATATTGTATGAAATTTTTGAGAGTTTGTTCAGGTTGGAAAATTGAAAATAAACATTAGATTTATGTGGGTACCAGCACATAGGGGGTGGAGGGAAATGAAATGGCTGATTTTCTGGCTAAAAGGGCGTTAAAATGAGGTATAGAGATGGAAATTCCTTAGCTAGAGCAGAAATAAGGCCGATTATTAGGAGG
>JALJSC010000068.1:0-26296 GCA_023969325.1 Oryzias curvinotus
GCATTAAAGGGCTCAGGGTGCTGGATTTGGGTGGAACCCTTCATGCATGGTGAGGAGCTTTCGTGTTTTAAATCAATGGTTGTATCTCTTCCTTTGGCCATCTTATTATTCCTGCAGGGTATCGATAAATGGCAGTGCGTAGCTGTTTATTGCCTGGGTCTTATTTTTGCCATGAGCTGGCTCTCAGGACTTGCTTACTCGTTGGAGTAGTTAGCTGTTGCAGCTTCCTGTTGCCTGCTCCAGGTTGCCATTTGCCTGTGGATTCCAAGGTACTTGTAACCTTTATGCTAGCCGCAAGGAGGAGGCCGCAGGACTAGTAAGAGTAGAAGCCACTATCCAGGATGAAACATCCAAGATGCATAAGTAAATCAAGCTCAAGGCCCCAAATGACAGTGTGCTCAGTGAATGCTCAGGCAATGGAGAGCAGAGGATACAGTGCTGGAGGACAGATCCTCATGGGAGGACAAACCCCTGCATGGAATGTACCACCGGACCATAACTGAAGTGGCTGATATCAAGAAGTCCTACCAATAGCTAGAGAGGGCTGGCCTACAGGACAGCACCGAAGCGCTCATCCTGGCAGCTCAGGAACAAGCCCTGAGCACCAGAGCAGTAGAGGCTCAGATCTACCACACCAGACAAGACCCGAGGTGTAGGCTGTGCAAAGAGGCGCCTGAAACAATCCAGCACATAACTCCAGGGTGTAAGATGCTGGCAGGTAAAGCATACATGGAGCGCCACAATCAAGTGGCTGGAATAATATACAGGAACATGTGTGCAGAATATGGACTGGAAACCCCAAAGTCAAAATGGGAAACACCTCCGAAGCTGGTAGAGAATGAGAAGGCAAAGATCCTTTGGGACTTCCAGATCCAGACTGATAGGATGGTAATGGCGAACCAACCAGACATTGTAGTGGTGAACAAAGAACAGAGGAAAGCCGTTGTGGTGGATGTGGCAGTGCCAAGCGATGGGAACATCAGGAAGAAGGAACATGAGAAACTGGAGAAATACCAGGGACTCAGAGAAGAGCTGGAGAAAGCCTGGAAAGTGAAGGTGACGGTGGTGCCTGTGGTAATTGGAGCACTCGGGGCAGTAACCCCCAAGCTTAGGAGTGCTACAACAGATACCTGGAAAGACCTCTGACCTCTCAGTCCAGACAAGCGCAGTGCTAGGAACAGCTAAGATACTGCGCAGGACCCTCAAGCTCCCAGGCCTCTGGTAGAGGACCCAAGCTTGGAGGAGAAGAACCACCACGGAGGGTGAGAGGGGCGTTTTATATATGCTCAGAAAAAAAGGTCAACAGAAGTTGCACAGCTAATGTAAAAACAAGGTTGAGTGTGCCACCTTTAACATGTGTGGACCTAGACACATAATGAATAGAATTAAAAGAGTCCATGAGACTGAAACCTCTGGCAAAGAGGTCATAGTCCATTCATTAATGTGTATGTTAAAATCACCAACTATGATCAGGTTAGATAGCTTCATAGTGGAAGATAAAAAGTCACACAAACACACACATACATAACAATAAAATAATAGTTCATAAAACAGAAGTTCATATCAGGCAGATTTGTTAAACAGCCGTAGAACCGAAACGTACGTTAAGAACCGAAAACAGCATCTGCAGCTGAAAGAAAACTCAGTGTTTTCTGTCACTGAAATGTTGCTCTGTCATGTCCTCTGTGAGGACCCTCCTCTTCATCACAGATGATGCTCCACCTCCAAACATCCACATTTGTTTTTTCCAACTTTCTGCAGGTTCTGATCTGCTTCAGCCTGATTGGTCAGAACCTTCAGCTTCCTTCAGCTTCCTTCAGTTTCTGCTTCATTCCTGTCAGAGCAGCACTCCCACTGCATCAGGATGAAGACCAGGATCCACCCTCATCTTCATCCTGTCTCCATGGATCCAGAGTCTGGAGGACGATCCACAAACATCCTGCAGCATCTGAGAGGCAGATTCGCCTCTAAGAAGACTTCTGCATCAACATGTCAATCACTCTGAAGCCCCGCCCCTTCCATCACATCTGCTGTGTTCAGGAATAAGAGATGCATCCAGGTCAAACCCTCAGAGCCCAGAGCATTCTGGGAGATCATCTACAGCTTTTTTGTGAATTTACTTTGTTTCAGTTCAGAAAAAGGAGAGAAAAGTTTGGATCCAGAACCGAGATGAGGAGCTGAGATGTGGAGACTAAAGAGGAAAGATCAACATGAAGCTTCATCTTCTCTGCATCTTCCTCACAAACAGCAGCTCAGTGTGAGGAAGAGGAGCCACCAGGGGCCTGTTTCAGAAAGGAGGTTCAACCAACTCTGAGGTTGAACTTGAACTCTGAGTTGGTCAATCGGGAGATTAACAACTCTGAGTTTTCTGTTTCAGAGAAGCTGATCGGAGTTAGGTCAATCAACTCTGAGTGGACTGAATCGGAGTTGAGCGTGCGCAGCGCGACCATAAGAAGCCATTATCAATGGAGCGCAGATATCACGAGTCACCATGGCAACCGTGGAAACAAAGAGGTCAGCGTATTTTTCGCCAGCTGAACTTGACGTGCTGCTGCAGAGTTACAGTGAATATGAGCACATATTCCAGAAGAAAAGCAACACCGCTGCATCTGCAGAACAGAGACAGTTAGCGTGGGAAAACAGAGCTGCTCACGTTAATGCAGAAGTTTGCATTTAAATCATTGGTATAAAATATTGGCTGTAATAAATAACTTTTTAAATAGCGTATGGTGTGAAATTAAAAAATGGCGATATTTCGGTGTACTTTTGAAGTGTTATTCCTGGTGTAATTGCATGAAATGCTGCATAGTGTACAGAACCAATCTGGGGGAAAAATGCATTTAACGTCTGTAATGTTTAGAGGACTTTTTTGTTAACCTTCCCCTCTTGCAAACGTTGGTCAGTTTAATATTAATACATGCAATTGTGTTTTTAAAAGTGAACTTTTGTCTACTGTTGAACCTTTCGCTGCGTGAAGACTTCTCCTTTCTCCATTTCCTTCAGGGCCGAATGGAATTCTCCTTCGGGGTTCACTTCCCGTTCAAAACCCTCAACCCCCAGAGCGGATTAAGAATGACTCCAAAACAGTTATTCTGGGAATGACACCTTCTCTTTATTTAACTAAGTGCTCCGTCCTCCGAACACACAATATATCCCACGCACACGCCTCCGCTCCGTGCTCACCCCCCCCCCCCCCCATCTGCACCTGCACTCGCCCCTCCCCTTGTCTCTCGTGGATCGCACCCCGCTCAGCACAAACACGCTGCAACACTACCCTTGTATTGATCAAGTGGTATAGGTGTATATGGGATTCAGAAAGTAAGCAGTACTAGCAAATTGTGTTTCCAAAAAGTAATTGTTGCATGAATCTAATTCAATGTCCCTGATTTCATTTTCATGTAGATGCAATCCTGCAGGAATTAAAAGAGCATGGCAGCAGCTAAAAATGAAGTATAAAAACATAATTCAATCAGGTCAAATTTGAGCATGTCATGGATGTAGGCTTTGTTGACAATATTTGACATATGAAACATCTACATAGCAATATCTAATGTTGTTTTCATTGTATATATGTAATTGACTGCAACGAAAAACGGTAACGCTCAAACAAAAACGTATGGGGAAATGACAAAAAATCGAGTCTTTTCAAAATCCTCGTACGAGGTAAATATAATTCTCTATGAATTAATGCAGCCTCCTCGTCTATTGGGTCCTCCAAAAAAGAACAAGTCATTCTTGTCACTTAGCTTGTCTCTGTGTGACGGAAATGTGGGCAATGAAGGTTAAGGCGAAAAATACCGCTTCGTCTTTAAAAAGGGGAGGGGACCGGCAGAAACTTTGAGTTTGGAGAATAAAACCTGCTCCCGACCAGGTTAGGTTCACAGCATAAGTAACCATGGACACTGACTCCGAGTATAAGTTACCTCTCTTTCAGAAACGGGTTTGACTTACTCTGCTTTCTCTGGTTTAACAAACCTCCCATTCTGAAACGGAAAACCCAGAGTTTCCCTGATTTCAGGGTTAACTCACTCAGAGTTTACACTTAACCTCCTTTCTGAAACAGGCCCCAGGTATTAGGTCATGTGATCAAATCCTGGTTTAGCTTTCAGGAGAAAGGCTGAAGCTGATTGGTCAAAAGCACAGCCCACACAAAATCAACACAACATGAGGAAATGATGTGTTCTTAAAGCAAAGCAGAAGAGAAAGAAGCAGAATCTTTGATCTGAGCTGCAGCTGCTTCAGACGGTGAGAAAAGACGAATCTAAAGACCTTTTATGAAAATCTACTTTCTTTGTTTGTTTGTGGAACTTTTTCTTCTCTAACTTGACTGTTTGTCTCTGAATGTTTAGAGAAGATATTCTTTTTTATTCAAACTCTCATCTCTCTGCTGTTTAAAGATTTGATCTCATTACTGATCAACAACTGAGGATCAATTATCACTGATCAGTTTCTGTTTCACTGACTGAAGAAAATGGGAACAAATGATGTTTTTATTGTAAATTTTCACAGAACTTTCCAGAACCCAGACAGAAGAAAGAGTTTCTGTCAGAAACACAAACCATCATGAAGCTCTGGAGGTCAAAGGTTTCATTTCTGACTCCAACCCTTCCTGTTGTCCTCCATCCAAACCTGTGTGGAGGTCAAAGGTCACAAGAAAGTCTCTGTTGGAGCTTTGAGAGGAAGAATTCATGTCTTTCTTTCTTTTCTCCTCATTCTTTGATTTCTATCTGTTTTTCTTGATGCTTGATGTTTCCTGAAGTGTAGAAACAGGAAGTTTGTTGTTTCTTTGTCAAAGTGACTGAATGGAAATGTTGCTGCTGCAGCTCCATGTCTCCACCTGGTGGAGAGAGAGCAGAAGTGCAGCAGTTGATGGCAGCTTCCTCTGCCTCCCACTGCTGTCTGACTGCATTCACCTGAACCTGAGAGGAAACACAAGAGAAGAGCCAATCAGTGGAGGAGCAGCTGATCTGTTGGTGAAGGAGGATCAGAGCTGATGATGAGGAGGGTTTCCTCTGCAGGTGAAGGAGGAAGGTGTGTGTGAGCTGATGTGGATCCAGTGAATCCAGCAGCATGGATCAGTGGGAGGAGCCACAGGAGGGAGCCCCTCCCTCTAGAAGCAGAGATGGTAACCATGACAACCAGAGCAAAGCTCAGAGGTGAGATGAACATCTCCAACTGTCCATGATCTTCTCCATGTCAGAGCTCAGGACTCACACCAGCAACCTTCATTCTTCACAGGAACCAACCTGGACCTGGACCTGGACCTGAATCCAGCTGTGGGTCCTTCAGGAGTCACAAGTCAAAGGGTTGGACTCCAGACTTCAAGAACATTCGTTCAGGAGTGGAACAGTGAGTGTTTTTCAGAGTTAAAGGAGGCTGGATTCTAGTTCAGATGATCAACAGTTTTCAGATGAAGGACTTGAGGTCTGGTTCAGTTCTGGATCTCTCTGATCAGACTCACTTGGAGCATCATGTGTGTGATGAGATCTTTTCAGTTGAGTCTTCTGAGAGTCTCTGAGAGACATCAGAGATGTTGGAGAAACAGAAATTACTTTCAATTTTTGATTTTGAACAAATGTTTGAGAAGAAAAGGTTATTCCCTTTCTCTACTGCTGTGCCGGTCCCAAGCCCAGCTAAATGGTGAGGGTTGCGTCAGGAAGGGCATCTGGCGTAAAACATTGCCAAGGTATCCATGCGAATTGTCTGCATGAACTGGATGATTCACTGTGGCGACCTCTGATGGGAAAAGCCAAAAGAGGAAGAAGTTTGAGAATAACAAGTTAGGCAAATATTTTAATGGAAGTATTTCATAAAGATAATCTCTTAAACACAAAGATACATAATGTTTGTTCTCTATAAAAACTTTAAAATAAGTTTCTTTGTATCTCATCCATAAATATTAAATTCTTTATTTTCTGTCTAAATGAGAATCTGTAATTCCCTCGCAGTCAGTCCAGACACAAGTGGTTTTCTTAAACTGGTCTTTATTGTGAAAACTGGAAAGCACAAACAATGTTTATCAAAACAAGTACAAATTTCAAAAATAAATATTTACACTCATAACAAAAATACCAACATAAAATAAATGTGGCATTATGGTTTCCCCTTGGACACCGCCAGCAGAAAACTAAAAACCAAAAGCACAGGACTCTCCGACACAGGAAACCAAGACTGTGCTTTTAGGAAAGTAGACAAGCTTTTTTAGAAATAGTATTAAAATTCCTATTCTTAAAGACACCCAAAAGAGTTAACCAAACCACAAGGGCGATCAAGCCCACACAGTCCGCTGCACCCAGCTGTGCACTCTGTTGCGGCGCAACGGGCTCAATGCCACGCCCCATGCGTCCAGTGGCAGTATCCGACGCCAGTCCAAGGTGGTGGGACACTGGGCTCTGGTTGTGTCTGGGGCGATGGAAGACCGGAAGGGGGGGAACTTCTCCGATAGCTCCCAGTGCGTGGATGGACGGCAGTCACTGACACTCTACGGAGCACACACGATCCCCGGAAATCCCGGCTGTGGCACCGCTCTTGGACAACAGTGCACCAAGGGGTCACCGAGATGGCAGAGCAGGGATGAAAACAAACAATGAAACACAAAAAAACAGCAGCACCAGGGGCCTGTTTCAGAAAGGAGGTTCAACCAACTCTGAGGTTAAACTTGAACTCTGAGTTGGTCAATCGGGAGATTAACAACTCTGAGTTTTCTGTTTCAGAGAAGCTGATCGGAGTTAGGTCAATCAACTCTGAGTGGACTGAATTCGGAGTTGAGCGTGCGCACCGCGACTATAAGAAGCCATTATCAATGGAGCGCAGATATCACGAGTCACCATGGCAACCGTGAAAAAAAGAGGTCTGTGTATTTTTCGCCAGCTGAACTTGATGTGCTGCTGCAGAGTTACAGTGAATATGAGCACATATTCCAGAAGAAAAGAAGAAAAGTAACACCTCTATATCTGCAAAACAGAGACAGTTAGCGTGGGAAAACATAGCTGCTCAAGTTCATGTGTAAGTTTGCATTTAAATCATTGTTATACAATATTGGCTGTATTAACTTTCTAAATAGCGTAAGGTGTGAAATTAAAAAATGGTGATATTTAGGTGTACTTTTGAAGTGTTATTCCTGGTGTAAATGCATGAAATGCTGCATAGTGTACAGAACCAATCTGGGGGAAAAATGCATTTAACGTCTGTAATGTTTAGAGGACTTTTTTGTTAACCTTTCCCTCTTGCAAACGTTGGTCAGTTTAATATTAATACATGCAAAAGTGAACTTTTGTCTACCCTTGTATTGATCAAGTGGTATATGTTTATATGGGATTCAGAAAGTAAGCAGTACTAGCAAATTGTGTTTCCAAAAAGTAATTGTTACATTAATCTAATTCAATGTCCCTGATTTCATTTTCATGTAGATGCAATCCTGCAGGAAGTAAAAGAACATGGCAGCAGCTAAAAATGAAGTTATAAAACATAATTCAATCAGGTAAAATTTGAGCATGTCATGGATGTAGGCTTTGTTGACAATATTTGACATATGAAACATCTACATAGCAATACATATCTAATGTTGTTTTCATTGTATATATGTAATTGACTGCAGCGAAAAACGGTAACGCTCAAACAAAAACGTGTGGGGAAATGACAAAAAATCGAGTCTTCTCAAAATCCTCGTACAAGGAGGTAAATATAATTCTCTATGAATTAATGCATTAACGTCTATTGGGTCCTCCAAAAAAGAACAAGTCATTCTTGTCACTCAGATCGTCTCTGTGTGACGGAATGTGGGCAATGAAGGTTAAAGCGAAAAATACCGCTTCGTCTTTAAAAAGGGGAGGGGACCAGCAGAAACATTGAGTTTAGAGAATAAAACCTGCTCCTGACCAGGTTAGGTTCACAGCATAAGTAACCATGGACACTGACTCAGAGTATAAGTTACCTCTCTTTCAGAAATGGGTTTGACTTACTCTGCTTTCTCTGGTTTAACAAACCTCCCATTCTGAAACGGAAAACCCAGAGTTTCCCTGATTTCAGGGTTAACTCACTCAGAGTTTACACTTAACCTCCTTTCTGAAACAGGCCCCAGGTTCAAGAAGAAACCTGACACCACCTGACAGCAGCTGAGAGGAGGGGCAGAGCTTCAAGCTGATTGACAGATTGTTGATCTCAGTGACTGAGAAAGGTGAGGTCATGTGACCTTCTGCTTCCAGATGTGCATGAACTCCCCTCATCTGTCATCTACTGACACTGAAGCAGAAACTCTGATGGAGCTGAAGGGAGGGGCCTGACTATTTCCTGGAAACAGCTCCTTCTGATCATCAGTCAGACTCAGAGGAACAGAGAGTTTGTTCACATGCAGCTCAGGAAAATGGCTGACAGTGAAGCTGAGAAGGTTTTTTTTCCATGTCTGTGAGAATCACAACGTTTCAAATCCACAAGATCCTAAAAGTGAAGCAGAAGCTGAGAAAGGAGCAGATTGAAGTCAGAGTGGGAACAAGTCAGAACAAGCAGAGATTAGATCAGCAAAGCCAACAGTGAACCACATTCCTGAAGGCCGTCTGTGTTCCTCAGTAACAGGGCGTGTCTGAACGGCTGCAGATTCTGCAGAACATCAAGGTTTCCTGCAGCTGGATGGAAGGAGTGCTGCCCCCTGGTGGACAGGAACACAGCAGTGCAGCTTCAGGATGGAGTCGCTTCCAACAGATCAGATCAACGTTCTGCTCTCTGCTAAAGAGGCAGAACGTCTCCTTCTAAGAAGAATCCAGAGTTCCTGATCACAAACATCAACTGAAGCCCAAATCAGAGCTGATCAGACTGCATGGAGCCCAAGCTCCAGAAAAGAGGAGAGAAGAAGAAGTCGTCCACATGAAGCTTCACCTTAGAGGAAAAGAGGAGCTGCTGAACTAAAGTACTCCAGTACTGAGGAACACTTTCAACCTCTGATGGATTCTGTAGAACATCTGGAACTAGAATGTACAAAGTGCTTCAGTTCCATCAGCTGTCAGTCTGCAGCAGCTTCATCTGCTGCCTCCATCCTCTCTCTGTGAGTCTCTGCAGAGTTTTTCTGCAGCTGCTGGTTTTTCTGCAGCAGCAGCAGCATCAGAGCCAGAGAGCCAAAGAAAGTGGAAAGTCTGAGAAGGAAGCAGCTCTGAAGCTCTGCAGCTGACGGTGCAGCTTCAGGACTCATGAGGAGGACCACATGCACGGCTCTGATGCTGCTGAACGTCTGACTGAGATGATCCACATTCAGAAGAGAGTTTCAGAGTGAAAGACGTGTGGAAGAAGAGAATCCTGAAGGTTTCTGTGCAGACATGAACTCAGTCAGAGAGCGTCTGAATGTTGGAGGATCCAGAAGAAACCAGGAGCTCATGAAGGTGGTTCTGTTGGAGCAGAGAGCAGAACTCTGATCCCAGTTTCAGGAACAATGCAGGCTCATGTTCTGGACTGAAGAGTTCTCCTGAAATGTTCTGTTCAGACTTCTTCAGGATCACATCTGTGTGTGAATGTGGAGGCTTGTCTGAACCAAGCTGCAGCTAGTTCACTTTGAAGCTCCTTCAGGCTCACACAGCAACAATGACAAAGACTGAAGCTGCTGTGCTGCCCTCTAGTGGCAAACATGGGATCTGCAGCACACATTTCTGCATTTCTCCACATTTTTGAAGCTCATCCAGAGAATGCCAAAAGTGTGCAAAGCAGTAATCAAAGCAAAAGGTGGCTACTATGAAGAACCTACAATATGACATATTCTCAGTAGTTTCACACTTTTTTGTTATGGATATAATTCCACATGTGTTCATTCATAGTTTTGATGCCTTCAGTGTGAATCTACAATTTTCATAGTCATGAAAATAAAGAAAACTCTTTGAATGAGAAGGTGTGTCCAAACTTTTGGTCTGTACTGTAAATAAAAATGTTGAGTATTTTTTTTTGTCTTAACCTAAAAAAAATCAGTGAATTTATTCAAATTTTTCCCAGTTTTTATTGAAAAAATCTTTGAAGAAGACACATAAACAAGAAACAGCGTTAAAATCTTTGCAGATTGTCTGTGAAAAATGTTTGGATTCCAAAGATCTTTAATTTTTTCACTTTTCTTTTATTATGTTACATCTCAGTTACATACTTCATAAAGTTGTTAATCTAATTTTAATTAAATTAAGGAAATTTCTCTATTGTTTTTTAACCTTAATAAGAATTTCAAAATTATTTCTTGTCTTTGTTATTAACTATACAGTTTAATGTTTATTTATAGTTGTATTTATTCTCTTTAGAAACAGTTTTTAGGATCTTTTTGATTGAAATTTTATTTTGAAATTTTTGCATCTTTGTTTACTTAAGAAATTTCTTTATACATGACAGTAGTTTAGAAATACAATAAACGAATGTGATCAGGTTTAGTTTTGAGTCAACGAATGCAGCTTCATTTTAAAAATGAAAAATCATTTCTGGTATTAACTTTTATATTTATTTTTTGCTCCAGCAAAACGTCCATACTGACGCATTTTTTTTATCATATTTGTTTGTTTTTTACATTTCATCATGTAAAACACTTTGAGTACCTTGTGTTTTAAAAGTGTTATACAAATAAACTTTGATTTGATTCGTTTTTTTTATTAAAATCTGAACATTGGAATGAGACACAGACAGTACGATGACGTCACAGCAGCTCTAAAAAAAGGTTCCTCGATTAATTTTTTTTCTTTCTATTTTGGTTTTATTTTTTATCATCTCCTGAAATAAAACTGTTTAAACATTTTTTGAAGCTTTTTGAACCATATTGAGGTTCAGTTAAGCAGTTTGTACGTTTCTTTTAAATGACGTTACTGCACGTGACCCGGAAGTAAACAGCACGAGGCGCTAGCAGCGTTAGCTTGTTAGCAGGCTAGCAGCGTTAGCTTGTGTTGAGAGGTCGGTGGTGTTTTGTTGGACGTTTGTGAGGTTTTTGGACAGAAAGGACGATACGTGGTTCGTGTGGAACTCTCAGCATTTTCCAAAGGGTCGTAAATGAGTGAAGAAGTGTTGAACGGAAAGACAACGTGGATTGCTGTGATTGTGAGACTAGCAGATGATCGATCGGAGCTGCAGTGAAGAGGACGGCGGTGTTTGTGGGAGTTGGAGCTGAAGATCGGAGCAGGAACCATGTCTTCCCTTCAGTCTCTGAGAGAGTTGATCAGCGAGCGACTAGCTGCTGCTGCTGAAGAAATCTGCAGACTCTGTGAAGGAACCATCGTCCAGTACGAGCAGGAGCTCTGTCGTCAGCGCAGACTGCTGGATGTCATCTGGAAACCACAGCTGCAGCTCCACCACATAGGTATGTGATGCTTTTCTTTTTGGGGACCCGTCTGTCACTCAGTGGTGGTTCTACACTAACTTACTGTCCAGGCTAGTAACCCCCCCCTCTCCCCCCGCACATAGAAATTTGATGACGTTCTTTCTTTTCGTGTTCTCTATCTTTATTTGTCCATTTTAATCATGATTTTTATAAACTACTGGGGGTCAAACTCTGTCACACAGGGGTCTAAATCCAAAACATGCTTAGGTTTCGGGCTGAACAAGAAACATTTACACTAAAACTGAACTGAATATGATTAAAAACAGACAGGAATATTAATCCAGAATAATTTAAGTTAAACATTAAATAACATATAATACTTAGCTCTCCATAAAATATATATTCTGTCAGAATTATACAAATATGATCATGCCGCAAAACAAAACAAAGCCTGGAGATATGATCACTTTTAGCTCTTATAAAACATTAAATACGTAACCATAGAACTCATCACTGGGATTACTTCAACAATATTTGACATTTTCCTAATTTTGTGCAACACCAACAGTAAAAATCCTCCAAAAACTTCAATCCATTCAATCACTTCACACCCAGTATAATAAGAATTCAATCATTGGAGATTTTGATTGACATGTGGCCATCATTGATGATGTCATGATTGTGAGTTTTTCACAGATTTCAAAAAATGTCCCACTGCTGCTCACAACAGAGGACACACTCTGGACTTGGTCATTACCTACAGCCTGTCTGCTGGAGGGTCCAGTGTGTCCAGTTGTGTATATTTGTGTACATCTGTCCACAACTGTCCAGATACCACTTGTGTACACATTCCAATGTACACATCTGGAGCAATAGCTTGTGCTGGTGGAACCACACACCGGTGTGTTCAAGTTCCGACTGTGCACCATATGTGCAGATGCCAGGAACATTTGAACACATGATCCATGAGTGTTCATTGACGTGTCTTTATCAGGCACTACTGTGTGTTTGTTTCTGTCACCAGTGGAATCAGCTCTTTCCTTCTCTAGAACCAGAAGAACAAACTGGAAGAACAAAGATTCAAGTTCTCTTCTCATCTCATTGTTCAAGGCAGAAAAAAGGCGGGACTTCAACCATCAGCCTGAAACAAAGTTCACCTTTAAACTGTGTCAATGTCAGATGGAGAAATAGAATAGAGAACATTAGAAGAAATAAGAAATGGAACCTGTATAAATCACTTAACATTGAATTAGGGTTGTGTCGATGGACAATATCATCGTCCATCGTGATGGGTGACTGACATCCCGATGGAGAGACCACCATCGTGATGCCACGCCCCCGCCACGTTGCGAGTGGACCCCATAAGCCGCGGTTACATGTACAAAATATCTTGATGGGATCAATGGTCGGATTAGAATTCAACCGTGTACATGGGCCCAGAAAAATGTTTTCAGAATATAAAAACGTTCACTAAGGTCACACTTTCCGTCGGAATAAAGCATTCGCACATGCGCAGTAGGGTTTGAAAACCGGAAGGATATAAATTCCGCCGAGCGGCTTTTTTTTTTCAAACTTTATTGAATGTAACAATTCAATACAAAACTACGTTACAGCGCAGAGCGGCTATATTCATTGACATGTCAGCTCGGTAATATACGAGACGATCTTCTAAATGTGCTTTTAATAATGTTCCGGTTATTATGAAACACCTGTTCGCTCATCATTTGAATTTTAATCCGTGTGGTCAGTGCTTTTTCTGAACAAAGCCAGGATTAGCAGTATGCTAACACGGGCTAACAACATTAGCTTTGGGTGGCGCTGCATGCTGGCTGCACGTTAAACATGTAAGAATTACATCCACCTTTATTAAATCGGGAGACGACTGGAAACACAAATCCACGTCATTGTTTGAATGTTTTCTAAGGACTGAGCGACATTTCTGCTTTGAAGCTCAAACCCCTGTGTCTACTGACGATCCGAGCTGTGCTCAGACACACACTTTTAGACCCGGTTCTGAGTTCGGCAGCTCGTACCCCTAGAGCTGCTGGACGGATCGCAGTCTTAAATCTCCCACACATACCGCTCACGTAACCCCCCCTCCCATCAAACACAAAGCTGTAAGTGTCCGCACTCCGCCGGTCCACTTCGCTAGTTAAGTGCGGGAGCGGACTACTTCTTTTCTATTTTGTTTGTTACTCTTTTGTTGAAGTCACTACTGGATCATCGCGGATGAGTCATTAGTTGGGAAATAAAATGAAAAAAGCAAAATAACGAATAGCAGTTATATAAGAACGAAAAATGTAAAAAAAAAAAAAATGTAAAAAATACCCCCCCATGTCATCGTCGGGTTGTGGTTGACAGCAAACATCGTCAACGGCCAATTTAGGGGACATCGCCCAACCCTACATTGAATTGTAATGACATATTGACACTTTTGATAATTTATTTCTAATTCTAAGAAATTAATAACACATTTATTAAATATATTAATGGCATCTATATGTATTGTTTCCATTAGTCTCTTCTGATCCTCCAGACTCCTCAGGAACTTTCTAAATGATCACTGATTTTATTGATGCTTGACAAAAACAAAAGTCCTGGAAACGTATAAAAGGCTCCTTGTTGTGTTTGTGTCCCTGCAGTCCTCCCCCAGCATTGGATGACTGAAGAGGAAGATCTCTGCAACCAGCAGAGGAACTTCAGAGTGGAACAGGAGGAACCAGAACCTCCACAGATTCAAGAAGAACCAGAACTTCAACAGATTAAAGAGGAACTAAGGGAACTCTTCATCAGTCAGGATGAAGATCAGTTTGGTCTGAAGCAGGAGACTGATACCTTGATAGAGATTCCTACTTATGAGGAAGATGAGAACAGTGAAGCAGATCTAAAGAATCAGCAGAGCTTTAATGTAACTGATAGTCAGGATGAAGAAGGAAACCAACATGAAGAATCAACATCAACTACAGATGAAGAGACAGACCCACAGAACAGAGATCAGAGGAAGAGGAGGGACAGAAGTCATGTCCAAAGTGTGGACAGCTCTCACATGTCAGCAGGTCAGTGTGACTCTGATCTTCATCTCCACACTATCGGTATGTTCACTTCAACAACGGTTCTATCTTGAGCTTCAAGCTCTCCAAACATGCAGTCCATCAACAGCGTGTCCTGGAAGAGTCTCTTCTGTCCCTTCCAGTTGAAAAGACAGAAGACATTGTTGGTCAGTGCAGCCCACAACATTCTTCAAATCATATGATCTTAGTTAGTCCCTCCAGCTAACGACAAACAGGAAACCTTAACAGATCAAAGAGAAAATTGTTAGCAGATAAAAAAGTACAATCTGTTTAGTCGTCTGTGGTTCTAAGTTTGTAGTTCAGTTCTTTTCAGCAGATTTCTCTGTCAAACCCAAAATCCATCTAAACCTCTTTGATGTCTCCATGTCTCCAATTCCAGACATTCAGACAGATTCTATTTCCAAAACTCCATTTCAAGCTCAAACCCAAAGACAGGGTCCTGCTCATGGATCTGCAGACAGATTTAAATTATAAAACCAAAAACAACATTTCCCTCTGTGAAATGATAATGAAACTGTTGTGAAACTGTTGTTGGGGAGATGACAGGCGCAGCAATATGAGCGCGTCTGAGGATGAAACGTGAGCGGGAAAAGCACAAAGTGGATCCGTGAGCTGTTGAACATTTATGACTGCACAGCTGTTTGTTTCTGCACAGCTGTTTGTTTCTGCACAGCTGTTTGTTTCTGCACAGCTGTTTGTTTCTGGCGTTTCAGCGGCTGACATTTATGAAGTTATGAGTAAGGTTGGGCAATGTCCCTCAAATTGGCAGTTGACGATGTTTGCAGTAAACCATCGGGATGGACAATGATGGTATCAGGGGGGGGGGGGTCATTATTATAATTATTGTATAATTAATTTTCGTTGTTTTAATTTATTACTTTATTTCTTCTATTGCCCAGCTAATGACTCATCCACAATGATCCAGTATAAACTGAGGGAAGTGACTTTAACAAAAAAAATAATAAACTAAATAGAAAGAAGTAGTCTGCTTCCGCACTTAATTAGTCAAGTGGACTTCCAGCTTTGTGTTGGAGGGGAAGGGAGGATGCTTTGTTATGTGTGCGCTATGTGTGGGAGACTTAGGACTGTGATCTGTCTCGCACCTCTAGGTGAACGAGCTACCGAACTCAGGAGAACCGGGTCTCCCTGTAGAAGTGTGTTCGGGCAGAACTCGGACCGTCAGCTCACACAGCGGCTTTGGGGCGGTGTGTGAGCTTTTCATGCAGAAATGTCGCTCAGTCCTTAGAAACTGTCCAAACAATCACATGGATTTGTGTTTCCAGTCGTGTCCCGACAAAATAAAGGCTGATGTTATTCCCACATATTTAGCTTTTTATGCAGCTTTTCCCGCATGGATTCTATGTCCACCCAAAGCTAATGTTGTTAGCCCGTGTTAGCATACTGCTAACCCTAGCTTCTTTCCGGCTCCGTTCTTCAACAGAAAAAGTACTGACAACACGTATTAAAATTAAAATGATGAGCGAACAGGCGCTTCACAGTAACCGTAACATTAATAAAAACACGTTTAGAAGATCATCTCGTATATTGGTACCAGGCCGCATAGAAAGAATAAATAACTTGCATTACTTGATCGTGATCGACCGGTCGATCTTCAAAGACATGAGGGTAGATCACAGGTCAGCAAAGATAAATAACAAAAAAAAAAGTACTTTTAAACAATCCACCAGCCAATCAAATCTTCACCTAGACGTACGGGACTTGATTGACATGCAGAACGGCCAATCGGACATCTTCTAATACATACGTCACTGCACATGCGTGTTTAAATTCACAAAGCGTAAATTCTGTCTGTCATCAGAAAGTCGCTTTCTTACCGCAGCACGTCAAGTCCCTGGGAGAAAACCACTCTGGACAACCAGAGTGTTTATTAAAGCCGCCCCGCGTGTGTCCTCCTGCTTTCAGCTTTGTGGTTCTCCCCTGATAAATACAAGCTCATTAAGGAAGCTGTTTTTTTTTTTGCTGTGGCATGCACTTCATACGGAGCCATCAGCACCTTTGAAATGCCATGCTGCCCGCATTGCACGATTTACAATAGAGCATGACAGATGATAGTCGCTGCTTTCTGTCTTTGTAATAAAACGCCTCTTGTGTTAATATAAAAGAACTTTTGTGTAATCTCACTGTGTAGTTTTTAATCAGCAGTATATAAACAACAATGTGGGGGAGCTGGTTTAGCTCGTGCTGGTTTGCGGCACCTTCCCTGCTCCCTTCTCCACCTCCATGCCGGTCCCAAGCCCGGTTGCCTTGAGAGGGTTGCGTCAGGAAGGGCATCTGCTGTAAAACATTGCCAAGTTTACCATGCAACTCGTTCGATGTGGCGACCCCTGATGGGAAAAGCCAAAATATTTAACAACAAACATTTACTAATAGTATGTATACTAATAGTAATAGTGTGTGTGTGTGTATATATATATATATATATATATATATATACACATATGTACACAAGTAGATCTTTAAGACATTGTCGACTCAAAACTAGCTCACATGGCAAAAAACGTGAGCATCCCTGGTATGTCATTTTTGACGCATTCCATGGCGTCATGTGATAAGTTACTGCTTAAATAAAACCCAGGAGCTAGCAAAATGAGTAAAAAACAAAACGTCTTTGGAAAGTTTCTTTGCCAAGTGGAAAAGGACCAGCCAGGAGACAGAAGCTGTCAGCCTTCCTCTTCCAAAAAAGAAAGCTACATTTAATAGACAGTAAAGGGAGAGGATGATGAGACCTGTGCGATGTCAACTGTTAAGTATGTCAAAATAAAAGCACAGGGTTTGTCTTGTCATGTATTTGATCCTCCATCATTTTAGTATTGCTACAATAATCATCCGTCTTAATTTGAAAGAATGGTCCTTGAAAGTTTGTGTGACGTCATACCGGTTTGTGGCATGAAAAAGGTTGGGGACCCCTGGCTTATAGTACCTCAGCCAGCTGAATTCCTTCAGCCAGTCTTCTCGAAAATGGTGAGTGGTTTTTCGCCACACCAACCTCTGACTCCACATCATCATCCGATGGTGAGTCTTTAGACTCTGGTACTGGTACACTGTGGAAGCGATTCTGTAGCATAATTAAAAATAAAAGTCAAAAGCAGAAATGCTTCTTCATTTTCAAAATGAAGCTGCATTTATTTGACTCAAAATTTAAATGAAAAAGCAATCCTTTAAAATGCTTTTCATTTTCTACCTCAACATAGCTTATTCTGTCACTTAATTAAAATGATAATGAAAATGGTATTTGACATTTCAGTTTCAAAAAGTTATCTGCTAAATGTGTAGCAAAATTCATTTAGAAATGTCTAATTTGACTATTAAAATGGATTAACAGAAATACTTTTTAATGTTCAAAATGTTACTGCATCAAACGACTCAAAATTAAACTGAAAAAGCAATATTTCAAAATGCTTTTTCATTTCTACTTAAAAACCGCTCATTCTGTGTCATAATTAAAACGAAAATGCAAAGAGGGGATTGCATTTGTGTTGTCACATCCACCCTGCGAACATTGTCGTAATATTAATTTCGAAAAAGCATTTCCAGCGATTACATCACTAGGGCTGTGAGGATAATCGCATCACCGTGGTGATGAGGTCATCACCGCACTTGGCAGATGCGTACTGTACTTACACAAAAACACGTGCGCTGTTTCAGAAACACACACCCATCTTCATTCTACAAAAGAAGTTTATGTCTTGCAAGAAAATACGACAAACTTAGTGCGTTGTAATTATTCATTTCCATTACAAGCGCAGCGTTCTTAAGTGCGCGACACGGCCACCCGCCGGAGAATTTTGTGTTGGGAGTGACTGCTCTCAGTCACTCTGTAACACCAGACATGAACGCACGCTGTTAGATTTCATTGAATTTTACTAATTTTTTTTTGTTTGGGAAGTCTTTTGTGCAACGCACAGCTAGAGAGCAGAAGAATCAACACACACTCCCAACACACGTCACGTGTGTGCGCTCCTTCCACGTAATCCTACAAAAGACGCCCTGCTCTCACACAGTCACAGTCAATCTACAACACCTACATAGTTAGTTCATTAGTTAGACAGGTAGTAGTTAGTTGTTACTAGGGTTGTGCCGATGGACGATATCATCGTCCATCGTGATGGGTGACTGACATCACGATGGAGAGACCACCATCGTGATGCCACGCCCCCGCCACACTGCGAGTCGACACCATAAGCCGCGGTTACATGAACAAAATATCTTGATGGGATCAATGGTCGGATTACAATCCAACCGTGTACATGGGCCCAGAAAAACTTTTTCAGATTATAAAAAACGTTCCCATGGGTGACACTTAAGGTCGGAATAAATCATTCGCACATGCGCAGTAGAGAAGATTAGTTCCGCCGAGCGGCTACATAGATAGATATGGCAGCTCAGTAATATACTAGATGATCTTCTAAACGTGCTTTTATTAATGTTACGGTTATTATGAAGCGCCTGTTCGCTCATTTTAATTGTAATCCGTGTGGTCAGTGCTTTTTCTGTTGAACGGAGCCGGAAAGAAGCCCGTATTAGCAGTATGCTAACAACACGGGCTAACAACATTAGCATGAACATAAAATGTATCCATGCAGGAAAGGCTGCAATCTGCATCTTAATATGTGGGAATAACATCAGCCTTTATTTTGTCGAGACACGACTGGAAACACAAATCCACGTGATTGTTTGAACGGTTTTTTTAAGGACTGAGCGACATTTCTGCTTTGAAGCTAACATCGCTCCTCAGCTGCTGTGTGTGTGCTGGCGCTCCGAGCCCCGACACACACTTTTACCGGGAGACCCAGTTCTCCTGAGATCGGTAGCTCGCTCACGTAGAGCGGCGGGACGGATCACAGTCTTAAGTCTCCCACACGTAACGAAGCACCCCCCCCTTCCCCTCACAGCTGTAAGTCCGTCTGCTCTGCTAGAGACGCGGTCGCTGCTCCACTGGTCCACCTGACTAATCAAGTGCAGGAGGGGCGGACCACTTCTTTTCTATTCTGTTCTGTTTGTTTTACTTTTTTTAAAGTCACTTCCCTCAGTTTATACTGGATCATCGCGGATGAGTCATTATTTGGGAGATAAAATAAATAAAGTAATAAAGTAAAATAACGAATAATAATTATATAATAACGACAATATTACCCCCCCCCCGGGGGGGGTATATCATCGTCCATCCCGATGGTTGACTGCAAACATCGTCAACTGCCAATTTAAGGGACATCGCCCAACCCTAGTTGTTACTGTTATTTGTTTTAAAAAATAGTATGTCGTAATTGTATTTATTTCCGATGCATCCGCCGGGGGATTTTGTGTTTTTTTTTTTGGGGGGGGGGGGGGGGTGCAGTTAACCGCGACACCGCGCCCCCTGGTGGTTCATCACCGCGGTGATCAAAAATCCGACACCGTCACAGCTCCTGACGTCACTGCTTTCTCTGTGTATCCGGCTTGGCTGCTAAGAGACACAGACGTGCCAGGAGTAGTGGAGCTTTGTGTTCGCGGCAGAGAAGAGGTCTTTGTGATGGTTGTGAACTCCTGATGATTGAACACAGCTTCTCAGGACTACGTAGCAACATTTCTGCCATCTTCGGTCCTCCTTCGGACGCACCGCGGAAAAGCTTTTTTGTCTTCGCGTCTCATGAGTATGTGTGTCTCTGTGTGTGTGTGTTTGCGTCATTGATTATTTCATTGCTTGTTTCATTGATTATTGACGTTCCCCTTTCACGTTTAATGTATAAAAATATATGGAGAGTGGGGGAGACAAATCTACTGGTAGTACATGTGCGACTGGATGTAAAGTTCGGTTGCACACTCTCAAATTTTGGTCGCAAAATGAGACCATTTGGTCGCATTCTGGAGCCCTGAATTTTGTTCTGATGTATTAATTTCTATGGCTGTAGGTCTGACATACCACAAATGCAGTACTTTGGGTTTCAAACACATATATTTACAATACTCTTTCAACTTTGACCTATTTTCCATGTGCAATATTGTTATAATAGTACTTTTTTGAGTTGAGTTATTGCCAAAATATGTTTTTGGATAGCAATTTGACATGCTGTTATTGAATTAAATAGCATTTCCGATCTATTGTAAATATTTTTAATTTTTCCTTGTCTTAGAGTTTGCATTATAGTTGATGATGTCACAGTTGTTCAGAACATTTGGAATTGGCGCTTCCTGTCATAAACACTGCAGATTTATGTCAACATTCCAGAGTCTGTGGACGTCTCCTGTCAGCCATGGCTTTTGGTTGGCTAACAGTGATGGTTTTGGTGACTGTGACATCATCCATGCACTTCCTTATGTTAGGCCTGGGCGATAAATTGATTAAATGAATTAATTCGAATTTTTTTGCTGCGGGCGATTTCAAAAATAACTAAATCAAGTTTTTACATGGCGCATTTTTGGCTCCCCAGAGCTTCCGTTACTTTCTCACGGCGGTACGGCGCGCGACAAACAACACACGACACAGCATGCGACAGCATGACTACCGGAGAGAGTCGGAAGTTTGTTCCCAAGAAAGGAATGTAATCATCTGTTGTGTGGAACTGGTCTGGGTTTATGCCACAGACGTGGAGGAAAAGACCTCACGCTGCTACATTTGACTAAAGACCATCGGAGTCAAAGGCTCTCAAGCACGCTCGCGTGGCACGCGCTCAGCCCCCTTACACAGGCACGCGCCCCAACACACTTGCGACCTGACACACACACATACTCATTCTACAATGCCTGTGTAGTTAGTTCATTAGTTATATAGTTAGTTGTTACTGTTATTTGTTAATAAAGAATACTGCGTTGTAATTATTACTTGTACCGGTATATTCATTTGCGACGCGGCTGCCATAGGATTTTGTTTTCGGAGGAGGCGGCCACGAGGGGGGCGGGGGCTGTTGACCGCAACTCCTGCTGCTTCATCGTCTTCTCCGGGGAGAAGACGATGGGGTTTCTTAATTTATTTAAAACCTTAGAGCCCAGATATGAGCTGTATTGTTAATCCTTTAGAAAATGCTGCTACTGTCAAGGGGAATGTTTGTCTCATTTTAGTCTAGACTACAAAGTGTGACTTAAAACACAGCTGGGACTTTAAGTAAGTTACCTTTTTATTTTGGAGGAGTGAAAACAAGTGTAGAATAACAAAATTAGACAAAAATTATATAAAACAAGACAAATTATTTAAACACGAGTCCAAAAAAGGAGTAAGAAGAAGAAAAGTCTTATATTTAACTTTGATTTTAAGAGTGTGTTCATTTATTCATTATTCATCCCAGAAATGGGGGTTACATTTGTCTTGGATTTGATTAAATAAAAGCAACATTTGCTTTAAGTTGTCTGCCATTTGTACTTATTGCTTTCCTTAAAGTGTGGGTGACATGGCCTATTTTAATCAGCCAATATATAGTAAATAGTCTCTATTTCATGTTGCGATTGTTTTTAATATTTTTCAAAAAAGAATACATAACGAAAAACGCGATATAAACAACGAGGACGGCCGCCGGCTTCACTCATTCCGCCGAATTCGCGCCGCCCTGTTTGTGACGTAACGAAAGGCAGACAACATGGCTAGCACCGATAGCGAAGCACAGAGTGATGCTACCGTCTTCCAGCCAAGACCACTTAAATTTGTTTTTTTTTTTATCGTCTTCTCACAACTGAGGTGGTGACCACGCTCAATAATGACGATGCCCGCATTATTGATCGCAAACTCTTCAGATTTGTTTGTGAAAGTTTAGCGTGTGTCCGCCAGTTTTGCTCTCTAGGGGATCCGTCACGCTGACCACGTGGTACAGACAGAGCCAATCAGAGCCGTCGACGCATCCGAAAGCAACTAAAACGTCCCGTCATTGGTCAATTAGGCCGGGTAGACGAGAGATGGCCCCGACCATAGAGGAAGTGATCCGCAGAGAAATATAGAAAATAAAGCTAAAATTCGCCGATTTCAGACAATTTTTTCATCCGGAAAGCGATTTGTCCATAGAGATCAGGTCTTTATTTCCAGGAAAGTACGTTCGGTTTGCTCAAAAACCCGGATTTCCGGGAATTCCCGGAAGACTTTCATCACTGGACGTTAAACTCACTCTTTTTTGTAATAAATACATTATGTAATAAACGTTAAACTCACTCTCTTTTGTGCCAGCTTTTCGGTCACAGATTTTCTCTTTTTGTACTGGCTCCTGCCAGTGCTGGTACTGGGCGTTTCTGTTTTTCGTGCGCTGAACTTGTTTTGTCCATTGTTTCAGCAGCGTTTCTTGGTTTGGGAATTTATACACAGATACACTTTCACTAGATGTATTGCTACATCCAGCTGCCACACAACGACTTGGCATCTTGATGATTAACAGAGAATTAACAATGATTAACGAGAGAAACGAAGACTACCTGCTTTGTTTACATGCTGTCCGAAGCGGAACTACGGAAGTCAATGCCTTTCGTGACGTCACAGGTCATATCGAGTTCACTTCCAGCCTGCGCTCTTAGCGGCAAATTCAAATCTCTGATTCCTTCGAAAGATGTCTATTATTCATATGCTTCAGATTTTTTTCGACGCAAACTATTGGTATCAATAGAATCAGCGTTTAAAGGGCTTTTTTATTTGACAAAGTTGTTCAAAGCATGGCATCCACACTTTAAGTAGGGTGGGGCAAGAAAAAAAAAATCGGAAATCGAATAAAAAAAAAATAAAATTGGAGATTTTATTTTTAGGCCATATCGCCCAGCCCTACCTTATGTAGGATGTGACGGTCTCTGTGTACTCTTGGAGATCAGTGATGTCATTATAGGTGGCTGCTTGTTTGAATATACTCCAGTCAGTGGTGGCAAAGCAGTCCTGTAGAGCCTCAGTAGATCCTTTTTTTTTTTTCCTGGACTGACGGCTTTGACCTTTGGCCTGTATGCTGGCATTAGCATTACAATGGTGCGGTCTGAGGCGCCCAGGTGGGGGAGGGGAAGGGCTTTGTAGGCTCCTTTGTGTGGAGTGTAAACATGGTCCAATATGTTTTTACCTCTTGTGGGGAAGTTGATATGTCCATTAGCTGCGGTTACATGGGCAAAATATCTTGATCGGATCAATGGTCGGGTTAAAATTCACCCGTGCACATGGGCACAGAAAACCTTTTTCCGATTAGAAGAAACGTTCACATGGGTCACACTTTCGGTCGGAATAAATCATTTGGGCATGCGCAGTAGTGTCGAAAATACCGGAAGGAAAGTGTGTCCCGTTGTAAACAAACCTTTGCTGTCACATATATTCATGCAGCAGCTCGGTAATATACGAGGCAATCTTCCAAACGGGCTTTTATTAATGTTATGAATATTATGAAGCGTCTGTTTGCTCATCATTTTATTTGATCCATGTGGTCAGTGCTTTTTTTTTTTTTTTTTTGGAATAACGGAGCTGGTAGAACCCGGTGTTAGGAGAGGCTAACGACACGGGCTAACAACATTAGCCTGATGGATACAAAATCCAGGACCAACCATGCGGGAAACGCTGCAATCTGCATCTTGGCTGCACGTAAATATGTGGGAATAACATCAGCCTTTATTTTGTCGGGACACAACTGGAAACACAAATCCACATGATTTTTTTTTTTAACAGTTTCTAAGGACTGAGCGACATTTCTGCTCTGAAAAGCTCACACACTGCCCCAGGACGGCTGTGTGAGCTAGCGGCTCGAGCTCTGCTCTTTCCTCGTGAATCCGGCAGCCGCTAACCAAGAGCGGCGGGTCGGCTCACAGTCCGAATTCTCACACATAACAAAACAACAAAACGCACATTTAACACAAACACAAACACATTAATAAATCCAGCTGCTCTGCTCAGAGAGGTTCACTCGGGCCACTGGCACCCGAACGCAGAGCTCGGGTTCCAGACGTCAGTGGACACGCATCCCCCCCGCATCTCCCTCTTGGGGGGTGAAAGAGAGGGGAGAGGCAGCGGGGCGAGAGCGGAACGTCGCTTTACGCGGGGCCTCTGCAGAGCAGCTGGTTGGTCCCGTATGAGCTCCAAAGCTTTCTCTCAGCGAAACACCATCTATGCGTGACATAAACCAGAGCAGTTAGTGACACACGATAGGAATAACCGTTTACATGCTCCACGATCGGATAAAGGATCGGTATAACCCACCTATCTCGATCGGAGAGAAATTCTGATCCGAATGAGTCTGATCGGGGCAGAGTATTCCGAATGGCGCGTTTACATGACGCATTTTCTTTCCGATCAGGCATTCTTTCCGATTACTTTTGCCCATGTAAACGCGGCTATTGAGTTGTGGAAACACGCTCTTGGGGTTATCATGGTTGAAGTCTGCGGCCAGGATGGGGAAGGCATCAGGGTGTGCTGTCTGCTACTCACTGATGTGCTGGTGTAATTCATACAGAGCCTCACTCCTGTTGGTTGTGGAGCTGGGAGGGATGTATGTTGCTACCAGCAGTATGGAGCTAAATTCTCTTGGCAGGTAGAATGGCCGGCATTTAATGATCGTAAACTCAGCCAGGGGGGAGCAGTGTTGATAGACCACTCTGGCATTTCGGCACCAGGAATCATGGATACAGTTCCAACTATCCGTTTCCTCAATTTCTCATCAATGTTCCTCTTCCGGCCACGTCCAGGAAGGTTGGCTTCTGTCCCGTGGGTCATAAACTTCTGAATAATATGTGCCACTGTCGGCACAGGAACTTCAAGCTGCTTGGAGATGGTTTTATAGCCTTTACCTTCACGATTTTTGTCTATAATTTTGTTTCTAATGTCCTGGGACAATTCTCTCCTTCACTTTCTGTTGTCCATGTTCAGTGTGGTACACACCTTTTCACCAAACAGCAAAGTATGGCGTATACTTATATAGCAGCAACATGACTATTTGACTCCCTTTAAATAGGCAGACTGACTGATTATGGGTTTGAAAACAGCTGTGATGTCACTTAAAGTACATACCTGAGTTCATCATGACCCCCTGGGCAATTAGTTCTCAGTCTTTTATGGAGGTACCATTTTTGTCCAGCCCTATTTCATTTGTTTGTTTTTTAAAATAATTCTGTTAATCAACAACTCAAAAGTAATGGCTGATTTTGATGTTGACATTTTAATTATTGTTACTTTTGAACGTTTCAAGTCATTTCAGTGAGCATTGTGGACTTTCTTTCTTTAACCGAGGGGTACCAACAATTTTTCCACCACTGTAAATGTAGATATTTATTCATTTTAGAGAGATTATTGATTTTTACAGATGCATGTACTTTTGACGGTCCCTTGGCATCCGGAGAATGCATTTGTAGGTTACTCTCTGTGTTAATGCAAAATGATTGAGATACTTGCTTTCATATTTGAACATTTATCAGAAAAGTTATTGAGCTCTCTGTTTCACACAGCTGGTTCTGGATCTAGTTCTGGTTCGTTTCCTAGTCCACCTCGGCCTGTGATTTTAGATACCTTCTCACCTGTTTCTCTTTCTAAGCTAGTCAGATTGGTAGGCACAATGAAGTCATCCTCTTTAGGGCGGGAATCACTGTGTACCTCACTGGGTACCTCATGATACAATAACGATACATTGCTCACGATAACGATACTATCATGATATGGCGATATTGTAATAATCGATATATATCTCGTCTATAAACAACTCAGTATTATCAAACTTTAAGAAAGAAGAACTGAAAAACTGTTTTGTTGAAAATATTTGTACCTATTTATTTCTTTAAACACCATGACTAATAAACAACTTTGTCCTATGTGTTGTAATGAAAGAACAGACTTGTGGTAAACATGGCGGAAATGCGAAGTAATACTCTGTTTTTTGACAAACATGACAGTCCATTTTGGAAAATATCTGTAAAATTTGTTAAAGCAAAACAAGCAGTGTCATTATTATGATACAAACATTGCTTGTAAAAAGGTAAAAATGAATCCATAGTACAAATAAGTCTGTCACCATATTACATCTCAACAACCCATCAATTC
>JALJSC010000069.1:0-16150 GCA_023969325.1 Oryzias curvinotus
TGTACCGCATGGGGGGTCATTCCTAAGTTGACCACAAGTTATCATCCACAAACTAATCTCACTGAACGTTTTAATAGGACTATAAAGACCATGATTGCCTCATTTGTCGGACAGGATCACCAAACGTGGGACCAGTGGATTCCTGAATTCCGCTTCGCCATTAACACCGCACAGCAAGAAACCACCGGGAAAACTCCAGCGGAGTTGGCCTTAGGAAGGACAATCCATGGACCACTGGAGAGACTCATCCACAAGCCGCCATCCCCGGACCAGAGGTCGGCATACACTCTGGTGGAACGACAACAGAGGATGGCGGAAGAGGTTAAAAGGAGAATGGGGTTGCACCAGGCAAGACAAGCTAAGTATTACAATAACCGCAGGAGAGATGCGCACTTCCTGTCGGGTGACTTAGTCTGGGTCCGGTCACATCCCTTATCCAAAGCAACAGACAAATTCACAGCAAAGCTAGCGCCTAGGTGGGAAGGGCCAGCAAAAGTAATAAGAAAACTGGGACCTGTTAATTATAAAGTAGGAATGGGCGACCCACGTAGGGAAGATGTGGTACATATAGTACACTTGAAGAAGTACGATGGGCCAAATCCCGACTAGCTGTCAGCTGGGGGGGGGGGGGGGTCTATGTAGCATTGCCACATAATTTAATAGGATGTTATTTTACTGTGGGGAAAACAGTAAATAAGGTATACCTTCCATATGATAGCCCTTAAGTTAATGGTCCAGTGTTTTGTGTTTGTTTACATGATTGATTTAATGTTTGTGGGTGGGTGGGGAACTGCAGCATGTAATGCTCATGGACTACAAATATGGTGGTCCCGTCATCTAGGTGACGGTTGATTGGGCGATCACAAAAGGTGTGGAATGATGGGAAAACGTGACTCGGCAAAAGAGAGGAGACCGTGAAGGAACGAGGGGAGAGAGAGGGCATGCCCCGAGCGAGTCAGCGCCAGCCGCAAGAGGAGGATATCTAGCCGCATAAACCGCGACTTCAGCCCAGCACGTCAACTTTATCGGATTGTGTATTCTTTTTGTGGGAGTATTCCCGCCTTGGGGGTGAGGCCCCAGACATTCTGGTTTACGGGGACGATCGTGGGTCAACGGAAACGGTAAGGCGTATGATTTCTAACTTGCGGACGGAACATTCAAAACCCCGCGCTTGTTGAGACTGCTTCCGCAGGTACAGGTGGAAGACGCCAACCGGAGCGGAGGGAAATCAGGAACTTTCAGACTCTGGTGTATGTGTGTGGGGTGGTGAAGGGTTGTTGGACTCTGGTGTATGATAAATATATATTATATTTGGGAATAAGGCGAATTGACTCTCACTCGGTCTGCCTGGTTTTTGTTTTTTTTTGTATACATTTAAATAATCCACTATAATCAGCATTTAAGAAGGAACTAACGAACCTATGGGTTGTAAGGCTTCCAATTTTGGTTGTAAAGCATTACAATCTTGGTCCACTTACAAAAACCATTCCTGATACTTCATCAGAAATGTAGTCTGTCGTGCCCTCCTTTCAATGCTGAAACTGAAAAGAAGCAGAAATGATAGCGCTGTCATATAACACAGAAGCTCTAATGCTTTAGATCTGCACAAATGTTGTAAAACGGACAGTCCATTTAACATAAATAGATCCGTCATGAACATCTGGTTTTCATTAAGTCATTGTTGGTTATTACAAATATGGCTGACATTTTTGCGACTGCAATACTGAACGCAGGCTACAAGTGCTTGACTGTTTCAATTAGTCAATAGGAGTTGAAACAGGTTGCCAGAGGTGACTATTATTCCCATCTTTCATTCAGTCAAAGTCTGGATCTCCTATCCAGGCTGCCTTACGCTTCAATTGTCAACTTACCATTTACTCTATGTTGTCCTCTGTACTTTGATCTATTTATTTTCAAATCCAAGTCTTTTACCCAAGTCTTAAACATGTAAATATTGGACACAAAGACGGAGACACATGCTTTGACATTTCAAATTAAACATAAAAGTCAAAGAAGCAACACTTAATGTGGTGCTGCAACACACTGTCTGTTCATTTCTATCATGAACGCTCACGGTTTCCTTAATGCCTTAGACTGCAGAACATCCTGGTGCTGCCACCAGACAGAGTTCCACAACATTGTAACTGTTGAGTATCATGGCTACTCAACAAGAAAAACACCTCAGTAGTCGAAATTCAGTTAAAAGAGAAAAGGCCGTTTTCACCATTCAATCTTTGCCTTCTGAACAGACAGCAGTTGTTGGGCACATAGGTCTTTTTTGTATTGCACTTTCCATTGGTCTTTGTGGAGGATGTCAGGATGGCCGAGCGGTCCAAGGCGCTGCGTTCAGGTCGCAGTCTCGTAAGAGGCGTGGGTTCAAATCCCACTTCTGACATTCAGCCAACAGTGAGGCTTCTTCTCCAATGTTTACTGCTGTCTTCATCAATGGAACTCTGCTCTCTATTTGCAGTCCAATGACATCACCAAACAGCATGCTTGATCACAACTTAAGACAAAACTTACTTCATTTCCTCTTGACGATGTTGTCACAAGTGCTACAGATGAAGCACCAGAAAATCAATCCTTTATCATGCAATATGTTAAAAACCCTTACCGAAATTTGTCTGTTTCTTCCCTAGGCATTCATGGAAGTTGTTGTTTTAAACATAATGCGACAAGGGTAAGATGCGATTCCATGCCATTGACAATTTATCTCAGTACCAAGGTAATACAAGGCAAACTTAAAGCAAATACATTGTATGTGTCCTCAAACCAAGGCAGCGGGGATTAAGGGTTACCTGCTTCATATTGGTTGCTCATGAGAAACGTGTCAAGTCATTGCATTGGAACAAATCAGCCTGACAACTTAGTCGTAGTGCAAAGTCAGGCATCTTGGTCCACTTACAAAAACCTTTCCTGATACTTCATCAGAAATGTAGTCTGTCGTGCCCTCCTTTCAATGCTGAAACTGAAAAGAAGCAGAAATGATAGCGCTGTCATATAACACAGAAGCTCTAATGCTTTAGATCTGCACAAATGTTGTAAAACGGACAGTCCATTTAACATAAATAGATCCGTCATGAACATCTGGTTTTCATTAAGTCATTGTTGGTTATTACAAATATGGCTGACATTTTTGCGACTGCAATACTGAACGCAGGCTACAAGTGCTTGACTGTTTCAATTAGTCAATAGGAGTTGAAACAGGTTGCCAGAGGTGACTATTATTCCCATCTTTCATTCAATCAAAGTCTGGATCTCCTATCCAGGCTGCCTTACGCTTCAATTGCCAACTTGTCATTTACTCTATGTTGTCCTCTGTACTTTGATCTATTTATTTTCAAATCCAAGTCTTTTACCCAAGTCTTAAACATGTAAATATTGGACACAAAGACGGAGACACATGCTTTGAAATTTCAAAGTAAACATAAAAGTCAAAGAAGCAACACTTAATGTGGTGCTGCAACACACTGTCTGTTCATTTCTATCATGAACGCTCACGGTTTCCTTAATGCCGTAGACTTCAGAACATCCTGGTGCTGCCACCAGACAGAGTTCCACAACATTGTAACTGTTGAGTATCATGGCTACTCAACAAGAAAAACACCTCAGTAGTCGAAATTCAGTTAAAAGAGAAAAGGCCGTTTTCACCATTCAATCTTTGCCTTCTGAACAGACAGCAGTTGTTGGGCACATAGGTCTTTTTTGTATTGCACTTTCCATTGGTCTTTGTGGAGGATGTCAGGATGGCCGAGCGGTCCAAGGCGCTGCGTTCAGGTCGCAGTCTCGTAAGAGGCGTGGGTTCAAATCCCACTTCTGACATTCAGCCAACAGTGAGGCTTCTTCTCCAATGTTTACTGCTGTCTTCATCAATGGAACTCTGCTCTCTATTTGCAGTCCAATGACATCACCAAACAGCGTGCTTGATCACAACTTAAGACAAAACTTACTTCATTTCCTCTCGACGATGTCGTCACACGTGCTACAGATGAAGCACCAGAAAATCAATCCTTTATCATTCAATATGTTAAAAACCCTTACCGAAATTTGTCAGTTTCTTCCCTAGGCATTCATGGAAGTTGTTGTTTTAAACATAATGCGACAAGGGTAAAATGCGATTCCATGCCATTGACAATTTATCTCAGAACCAAGGTAATACAAGGCAAACTTAAAGCAAATACATTGTATGTGTCCTCAAACCAAGGCAGCGGGGATTAAGGGTTACCTGCTTCATATTGGTTGCTCATGAGAAACGTGTCAAGTCATTGCATTGGAACAAATCAGCCTGACAACTTAGTCGTAGTGCAAAGTCAGGCATCTTGGTCCACTTACAAAAACCTTTCCTGATACTTCATCAGAAATGTAGTCTGTCGTGCCCTCCTTTCAATGCTGAAACTGAAAAGAAGCAGAAATGATAGCGCTGTCATATAACACAGAAGCTCTAATGCTTTAGATCTGCACAAATGTTGTAAAACGGACAGTCCATTTAACATAAATAGATCCGTCATGAACATCTGGTTTTCATTAAGTCATTGTTGGTTATTACAAATATGGCTGACATTTTTGCGACTGCAATACTGAACGCAGGCTACAAGTGCTTGACTGTTTCAATTAGTCAATAGGAGTTGAAACAGGTTGCCAGAGGTGACTATTATTCCCATCTTTCATTCAATCAAAGTCTGGATCTCCTATCCAGGCTGCCTTACGCTTCAATTGCCAACTTGCCATTTACTCTATGTTGTCCTCTGTACTTTGATCTATTTATTTTCAAATCCAAGTCTTTTACCCAAGTCTTAAACATGTAAATATTGGACACAAAGACGGAGACACATGCTTTGAAATTTCAAAGTAAACATAAAAGTCAAAGAAGCAGCACTTAATGTGGTGCTGCAACACACTGTCTGTTCATTTCTATCATGAACGCTCACGGTTTCCTTAATGCCTTAGACTGCAGAACATCCTGGTGCTGCCACCAGACAGAGTTCCACAACATTGTAACTGTTGAGTATCATGGCTACTCAACAAGAAAAACACCTCAGTAGTCGAAATTCAGTTAAAAGAGAAAAGGCCGTTTTCACCATTCAATCTTTGCCTTCTGAACAGACAGCAGTTGTTGGGCACATAGGTCTTTTTTGTATTGCACTTTCCATTGGTCTTTGTGGAGGATGTCAGGATGGCCGAGCGGTCCAAGGCGCTGCGTTCAGGTCGCAGTCTCGTAAGAGGCGTGGGTTCAAATCCCACTTCTGACATTCAGCCAACAGTGAGGCTTCTTCTCCAATGTTTACTGCTGTCTTCATCAATGGAACTCTGCTCTCTATTTGCAGTCCAATGACATCACCAAACAGCGTGCTTGATCACAACTTAAGACAAAACTTACTTCATTTCCTCTCGACGATGTCGTCACACGTGCTACTGATGAAGCACCAGAAAATCAATCCTTTATCATTCAATATGTTAAAAACCCTTACCGAAATTTGTCTGTTTCTTCCCTAGGCATTCATGGAAGTTGTTGTTTTAAACATAATGCGACAAGGGTAAAATGCGATTCCATGCCATTGACAATTTATCTCAGAACCAAGGTAATACAAGGCAAACTTAAAGCAAATACATTGTATGTGTCCTCAAACCAAGGCAGCGGGGATTAAGGGTTACCTGCTTCATATTGGTTGCTCATGAGAAACGTGTCAAGTCATTGCATTGGAACAAATCAGCCTGACAACTTAGTCGTAGTGCAAAGTCAGGCATCTTGGTCCACTTACAAAAACCTTTCCTGATACTTCATCAGAAATGTAGTCTGTCGTGCCCTCCTTTCAATGCTGAAACTGAAAAGAAGCAGAAATGATAGCGCTGTCATATAACACAGAAGCTCTAATGCTTTAGATCTGCACAAATGTTGTAAAACGGACAGTCCATTTAACATAAATAGATCCGTCATGAACATCTGGTTTTCATTAAGTCATTGTTGGTTATTACAAATATGGCTGACATTTTTGCGACTGCAATACTGAACGCAGGCTACAAGTGCTTGACTGTTTCAATTAGTCAATAGGAGTTGAAACAGGTTGCCAGAGGATGACTATTATTCCCATCTTTCATTCAATCAAAGTCTGGATCTCCTATCCAGGCTGCCTTACGCTTCAATTGCCAACTTGTCATTTACTCTATGTTGTCCTCTGTACTTTGATCTATTTATTTTCAAATCCAAGTCTTTTACCCAAGTCTTAAACATGTAAATATTGGACACAAAGACGGAGACACATGCTTTGAAATTTCAAAGTAAACATAAAAGTCAAAGAAGCAACACTTAATGTGGTGCTGCAACACACTGTCTGTTCATTTCTATCATGAACGCTCACGGTTTCCTTAATGCCGTAGACTTCAGAACATCCTGGTGCTGCCACCAGACAGAGTTCCACAACATTGTAACTGTTGAGTATCATGGCTACTCAACAAGAAAAACACCTCAGTAGTCGAAATTCAGTTAAAAGAGAAAAGGCCGTTTTCACCATTCAATCTTTGCCTTCTGAACAGACAGCAGTTGTTGGGCACTGTGAGGGCAGAACCCACTGCCCCACAGTTAAGTTAAGTTCATTTGTTATATTTCTCTCTTGAATAAACCATTTCATTTTATTTCACACATTACATAACAAAATTAACTTAATGACTTGTGCACACATTTAGTTAATTTTGTATTGTTTTGAGTAATTCTATTTCTTTGAGTTCTGCTTGAGGCCTGATGCTGGGGCAGAGGCTGGAGCTGGGAAACTTCCTGATGATGTGGCAGTGGGAGGAGCTGAAGAAGCTCCTGATGACTTGGAAAGGGAGGAGCATGGACAACTTCTATCTGGAGAAGATGGAAGGGGAAGACAAAGTTTATTCTTATGTTGGATTATTGTTTGTATTTTTTGGAATATGTTAAACTTGTTTTGAAGTATAAGTTCAGTTTCTTGGTTTAAGCATTAAATTACTAGTAATTTACTACTTTAGTTAATATTTAGGTTTTGAATGTTTTGTAGTTGTGCTCCCCTCCCTATTGTGTCATTGGTCTGATCAGCCAGTATAAAATCTCCCTAATGTTTCCTGTTGGGGGGGGGGGTCAGTTTTGGTTCAGTTGGTTTGAGCTTTTGTTATTGATTCTCTCAGTTACATTTTTGTTAAGTTGACCCCATTTTTATTTAAGCCCATGTCGTTTGTGTTGGGTAAAATAAAAACCCTGATTTGAAGATCTTTTTTGTCCTGTGGCTCAATCTCTGCCGAGCGGACCCTGACAACTGGTGTCAGAAGTGAGATAAGCCCACCATGAGCCCAGGTTTTTTTTCTATAATTTTTTGTTCTTTCCCCTTTTTCTAATTCTTCATCCTCTTGGATTTTGAGTTATGCAGAAAAGTGGACGCAACATGAGAGGAGCCAAGGATGGCCCATTACCCCCTAAAATGACACAGGAGCAGCCAGATGATGATCAGGAGGAAAATGGAGCTTCTGGAGGAGTGGACAGCTCTGAGGGCACAGGTAACGAGCCAAGTGTTGCAGACCTGGTCTCCATTTTTCGTTCACACATGAGTCAGCAGGAAGCCAGAGATGCCAGACAAATGGAAGAAAGTGCTCGACAAGAAAAACGATTCAGAGCACTCCAGCATCAGTTTCAACTACTGCAGTTGGAAGTTCAGGCACGTACCACCCCAACACCTGAACTGGGTTTACCAGAGCCTGAACTTTCCAACCGGGGAACTCCGAAGACTGCTGACGTTCCTCATGTAAACCCCAGTAATGTGGCTGACAATCCAACATGCTAACCATCAGGTCAGTCCCGTCTGTATGAGCCTCGACTAGAAAAATTCACAGACAATGATGATGTGGAACATTATCTAATCACATTTGAACGGATTGCGCTAGCTTGTCAGTGGCAAAAAAGAGAATGGGTTTTCCATCTCATCCCTTTACTCACGGGCAAGGCTAGAGCTGCATATGTACAAATGGATATTGATGAGGCCCTGGATTATGATAATGTTAAAGCTGCAATTTTGTCAAAGTTTAACATCAACCCAGAGAACTACAGACAAAGATTTCGTTCTCTGGAGATACATGCTGATGAAAGCCCAAGAGAGCTTTATGCCAGGCTCAAAGAGCTCTACCTGAAGTGGATCCAGCCAAGGGGTAAAACTGCTAATGAAATTGGTGAACTGATCATTTTGGAGCAATACTTGTGGATGCTTTCTCCTGAGCTGCAGGTGTGGATACGAGAACATAAGCCAGAATTAGCAGCAGAAGCTGCTAAGATGGCGGAGGTGTTTGTTGCTGCCCGCCACAGGGGACAACCATGGAGTTATACTGCCTGGAAGGAGAAAGATGGCAACAAACCAGCTCCTCAGTATCGGCAACGAGCAGCCAGTAATGTGGGTATGCAGTCGGTAAGGGGAGGCCAACCAGCCAGTGTACCTTCCAAACCAGCAGCCAGAGTACCAATTTGCTATCTATGTGGAGTAGAAGGACACACCAAACCCATGTGTCCTCAAAAGACAAAGCTCACTCAAATGTGTGTTGCTCCACGCTTTGAATCACCGGATGGGCCTCCAGTGGGAGTGAAGTTGACACCTGTAGAAGTAAATGGAGAACTAATGACTGCTCTCATTGATACTGGCAGCGACCAGACTCTGGTGCATCAGCAATTCATTTCACCTCATTTGATCACTACTAAAACAATTCCAGTTTGCTGTGTACATGGAGATAAGAAGTCCTATCCCACAGCAGATGTATACATCAAAATTGCAGATCAAACATATCTCTTAAATGTTGGAGTTGTGATTTAGTTATTATTTGTTCTTGTTGTTGTGTATAATATTATTGATTCTTAGTAACCCATCCGGATCCTCACCCACCATCCTAACCCTGATCTAACCCTAACCTTGACATGTGAACCTTAATCTTGACCCAACCCTAACCCTAAAACACTAACCTTACCCCCCAATCTCAACACTAATTTAATCAGTAATTCAAAGGCAAAGTAGTCACAAAAACAAAAAACGGTTGGAAGGAAAGGGTTAATTTCCCTTACTCAGCAGTTTGTGGTAGGGGAGGGGCTGCACGTAGGGGACACACTGTGTGCATGCGGGGACCTAGCTCCTGACACGAGGTCAGCTCGTGATCACCCTGAGACCCTATAAGAGCCAGCCTTTCTCTCACTCTTACAGTATAACCTGTTGTGCCAAGTTGGACCCTATTTTGGTTGTTTTGAGTGTGCCTGTAGCCTGAGGAAGGCAGAATCTGCCGAAACGCGTCGCTTAGCACACCAGATTGCAATTTTGTACGGTTTGTTTATTTATTTTTTATACAATTTTTGCATTTTTGTTAATAAAAACAACAAAACTTCAGTGGTTGTCCCGCCTTTTCCTTTTTTCTCAATTTTTATTCTTCAATTCTTTTCAAAAAAAGTTTTTTTCTTCTTTTTGAATTTTTTCAATTTGCCGTCACCTGCCATGCGGTATTACGATGGAGAGCAGGATGGAGGTGACTGGACCACAGTGCGCTACGGGAAGAGACGCTACAGAAATCCCCGTGCGCACAATGCTTATTATCAGGACCCACCGGACATCGGGATGGACCGCGCATTTCCCGTCTCCGGCTGGAGGAGGGCACCGAGGTTCCCGAACTCTGGCTGGGGTAGGGCTCCTCCCTCATATCCTAACCCTAACCCTAACCCTAACCCTAACCCCAATCCGGATCCTAACCCCAGCCTTAACCCTGATTCTAACCCTAACCTTAACCCTGATTCTAACCCTAACCTTGACCTGAACCTTAATCTTGACCCCAACCCTAACCCTAACCCTAACCCTAACCTTAACCCCAATCTCAACACTAATTTTAATCAGTAATTAAAAGGCAAAGTAGTCACAAAAACAAAAAACGGTTGGAAGGAAAGGGTTAATTTCCCTTACTCAGCAGTTTGTGGGTAGGGGAGGGGCTGCACGTAGGGGGACACACTGTGTGCATGCGGGGACCCAGCTCCTGACACGAGGTCAGCTCGTGATCACCCTGAGACCCTATAAGAGCCAGCCTTTCTCTCACTCTTACAGTATAACCTGTTGTGCCAAGTTGGACCCTATTTTGGTTGTTTTGAGTGTGCCTGTAGCCTGAGGAAGGCAGAATCTGCCGAAACGCGTCGCTTAGCACACCAGATTGCAATTTTGTACGGTTTCTTTATTTATTTTTTATACAATTTTTGCATTTTTGTTAATAAAAACAACAAAACTTCAGTGGTTGTCCCGCCTTTTCCTTTTTTCTCAATTTTTATTCTTCAATTCTTTTCAAAAAAAGTTTTTTTCTTCTTTTTGAATTTTTTCAATTTGCCGTCACCTGCCATGCGGTATTACGATGGAGAGCAGGATGGAGGTGACTGGACCACAGTGCGCTACGGGAGGAGACGCTACAGAAATCCCCGTGCGCACAATGCTTATTATCAGGACCCACCGGACATCGGGATGGACCGCGCATTTCCCGTCTCCGGCTGGAGGAGGGCACCGAGGTTCCCGAACTCTGGCTGGGGTAGGGCTCCTCCCTCATATCCTAACCCTAACCCTAACCCTAACCCCTAACCCCTAACCCTAACCCTAACCCTAACCCTAACCCCTGGGAAGAAAGCATGTTCTCGAGCAGTGGCTACAATGACGGAACGTGTCATACAGGAGGATGACTTTGAAATTCAATCCCTCCCTGAGGAAAGTCCATCACCTGATCGTAGAGTACGGCGGAATAGAAGGCAGAAAGATTACGACAGTAACGCAGTCCTCATGGAAGTCTCCAACCTGCAGGATGTTCCAGAAACCAGCAGTAGTCCACTCGATCAGAGACCTCCCCGAGTGAGAGTAGTCAGGGAAACATCAAACATCTCAGAGGAAGAGTCACTTACTTCTGACCACGAAGAAGTGGATAGCGTTCACCGGGCACCTCCACGAAGCAGAAGCACTTCTCCAAATATGCACAGAGTGTCAGCCTTAGTCCACGCTGCTTATGACTCACATGATGATTCCCAAGGGGGGAATTCAGAAGACCTCTTCTCCACACCCAGACCCCATCGCTATCAAGTTACGAGGCATCCAAACTCAGATCGTAAACTGATTGACTGGGATTTGAATGTGCATAAAAAGTGGCTTATTCTGGGAGACTCTAATTTATCCAGGATTCAGGGACACCATGTCCGTGACCTACAAATTGAGAGCTATCCGGGAGCTAACTTTCGTCATGCCCAGGCGCTGATGGCAAAATCAACTAGCCATGTGGTTGTGGAGAAAGTGGTACTGTCTTTTGGCTTAAACCATAGAGGACAAAAGGCTAAACAGACCACAATTAAACAAGCACAGGCAGCGTTGAGAACTGCTAAGAAACAGTTCCCATATGCAGAGATTTGGATACCAGTGATAAACTTTTCCGAGGACCTACGTCATGCAGAACAAAAAACTCTGCAAATACTCAACCAACACATCAGACGGAACTTCCCTCACATCCCCCCTCTTCCGGAAACTGACTTTGAAACTGAGCCAGACGATGTGCATTGGACTCTAACAACAGCTAGAGCCATGCTTAAACACTGGGCAAGTTATTTAAACTTGACTGCCCCTTAAGTCTTTTTGAAGAGGGGACGAAAGGTGCAACACCACTTTTCCTTCAGAATGTTCTGGTCTTGGCTGAGAATTTCACTCTGACCCAGACTCAGTGGAACCTTCTGAATAGAGGACTAACCTTTGTTCCCACCATCACCAAAAGCAAATTTGACACAACCCAACTTCAATATGATCTTCAGAACTATCATAGGAAACTAAAATTAGTAGCATATTTTTCAGGTAAACATGATAATAATCAACAACAACAACAAAAGTTTATGCCCATCTCTATTTGGACCCCTGACAATGACAAATTGCCTCCAGAAATCAAAACTTTAATTAAAAAGGATGAAAAGGACTTCTACAAGCACTTTAAAATACAAGATGAAAAACCAAACTTATCATTACAGGAACAAAGAGCACTTACAGAATTAGCCCAAAATAAACATGTAATTATCAAACCTGCGGATAAAGGTAGTACTGTAGTAATACTAGGTAGAGACCAATACATAATGGAGGCAAAAAGACAATTAAATGACACAAAATATTATAAACAACTAAGAAAACCTATTTATTTAAACACGGTACCCAAGGTACATGCAATTTTGGCCCAACTACATGACAAGAAATTTATTAATGAAAAACAACTGAAATATTTAAAAGGAGAGGTAGAGCCACGGCTGAGAAGATTCTACATCCTACCAAAGATTCACAAGGATCCTAAAACTTGGACTGTGCCTTTCAAAGTGCCTGCGGGGCGACCTATCGTAGCAGATTGTGGGAGTGAAACTTACCAAACAGCAGAATATTTGGATCATTTTTTGAATCCCCTGTCCATCAAACATCCCTCCTACATTAAAGATACATATCACTTCATAAGCATCATTAAAACCTTGACTGTCCCAAACAACTCTTTCTTTTTTTCTATTGATATCGAAAGTTTATATACAAACATTGACATCCAAGCAGGCATGACATCAATCAAAAATATCTTTATCAAATATCCAGATGAGAATCGACCTGATTGGGAATTGCTAAAATTATTAGAAATCAATTTGAAAAGAAATGATTTTGAATTCAATGGGGAGTATTTTTTACAAATTAAGGGGACGGCAATGGGGAAACGATTTGCTCCATCTTATGCAAATATTTTTATGGCTGATTGGGAAGAAAAAGCACTCCGAAAATGTAAAATCAAACCTTTAGTATATTTAAGATACCTGGATGATATATTTGGAATTTGGACCAACTCTAAAGAGGAATTCGTGACTTTCATAAACATACTTAATACACACGATTCATCCATTAATCTGAAATACACCTTCCATGAACATTCTATTGATTTTTTGGACACAACAGTTTACAAAGGAAACTCTTTTGAACAAACCGGTAGATTGGAAGTCAAAGTTTTTTTCAAAGACACAGACACACATTCTTTATTGTTCAAAACCAGCTTTCACCCACAACATACACACAGGGGATTAGTAAAATCACAACTACTCCGATTTAAACGCATTTGTACCCAGGAAGAAGATTTTCGGGTTGCAGTGAAAGTCTTATTCTCTGCCTTGAGACGTAGGGGTTATTCCAGATCTTTTCTAAGACGTTGTTTCAAAACTCTAAAGGATTCCGGACAAAAACACACAAGTATGGAAGAATTAATCCCACTTATTACAATTTTTTCTACAGGAAGTAAAACACTAAATCATAAAATAAAAACCAACTTCAAACAAATTATTACGAACCAAGGACTGTTGAAAAAACATCGGGTAATTTCAGCATTCAAACGCAATAAAAATCTAAAAGATTATTTGGTGAAAGCAAAAGTACAACCTTTACAACAAAGCCAAAAATGTGCATACCTTCAAGACCATTTTGTTAGATTACAATACATTCAGAATAAAGTAAACAAAAACATTTTCAAAATTTCCCAAACCTTTACTTTGAAATCCAAAAACTGTGTTTATGTAATTTTTTGTGCAAAGTGCAAAATTCAATATATTGGAGAAACTAAAAACTCACTTTCCACAAGAATGGCTCAACACAAATACAATATTACAAATAAAAAGGACACAGACACTAATTTGGTCAAACATTTTATTGTACACGGGTGGCATAGTGTAAAGTTTGCAGGTATACAAAACAATTCAATTTGGACTGACAATGAAAGAAAGTCAAAAGAGAGACAATGGATATATTTATTGAACACAAACGAACCAAATGGTTTAAACATGAAAAGAAAATATCTATTCTCATAAAGTACCATTCTGCAGTTAAAATGTTTTTTCCCCCCCCTTAATTTAATCGAGCCCCTAATTGGAAATTTAATTACTTACCTTGTAAATTACTTACCTTGTAAATTACTTACCTTGAATATATGACTTACCGTGATTGGATCCTCTAAACCTGGCCCTTTAATCGAATTCTAACCCTAACCTGGCCCTTTAATCAAATTCTAACCCTAACCTGGCCCTTCAATCAAATTCTAACCCTAACCTGGCCCTTTAATCAAATTCTAACCCTAACCATATCGAGTATATAGCCCTAACTCTAACCAACTTATTGGAATATTAAAGCAAAATTAGAATATAGCCCTAATCTTGACCAAATCCCTTACAAATTAATAAATTATATAAATTATTAGTTTAAAAACATCACAATTTAAAGATGGGATTATTAAAAACATGCTAAACAAAATTAAGATCCTGAAAAGAGATATATATAAATGTATAGGGATAACAATTGGCTTGAGTAACAGTTAAATTGATTAAAATATAAAATCATTATTATTTTCTTTTACAAAATTAATATATTAATTAAGTTTACAATTTAAAGGCATAAAAATTCATTTGGTAACTGATTGGGATATTAAATAAGTTTAAAAAGTAACTTTAAAATAAAGGACAGGAATTAAATGAAACTGTGAAAAATACAAGCTGGGAAAATACAAGGGGGTGGAGCCCAGAGGCTATATATACAGAGAGGCTTAGCAGAGCTCATTTCTGCTCTGCTCTCTGAAGGGACAACATCTCTCTGAGTGCCAGCAAACCTAGCCAACTTATCTCGCGTGCTCTATAGGCCTGAGGAAGACCCGAATACGGGTCGAAACGTCGCCGCTGTAGCACGCATTTTTTTTGCCTTTTTAGCTCTTTTTTTGCCTTTTTCGCTCTTTTTCTTTTGAACACGTGTTTCTTTTGAACACTGTTCTTTTTTTCTTTTTTAAAAAAAACATTTCTTTTCGAGTTTTATTATTTTATTTCACAAAAAAACTTTGAAAAAAAACAAAAAAAATACCTAAAAAACATAAAAACAAACAAAAAAACATTTTCACACACGCCTTATTAAATTAGAATAACAAAGGCGAACCGGACAGTAGAATAAAATAAAAAAAATCTAATCTAATGGACGGGGAGTGGACACTTGTCCGTCCGAGGAGGGGGAGGAAACAAACCTTCCAAAAAAATCAGAGGAGTCATAACGGTGATGCCCGCTTTGGGATGGACCGCGCACCGCCCAACTTCCGCGGAAGGGGGGCTACAACCCTTCGCCCTAACCCTAACCCCTAACCCTAACCCTAACCCTAACCCTAACCCAGTTTTTTCTGGTCCCCTTCCCACTCTTTTAAGGTTTTCCAAGATTTTATGGTTGTGTGCTTTTATACTAACCCTCTATGTATTTATGGTTTCTAGCATGTTGTACATATTATTGTTTTTAGCACTTTTTATATAGCACTTCTAATACTAACATTTTATAGCACTTCACTTGGAAAACCTCCAAACCCCCCCCCTCCCTTTTTTTATCTACACACAAAAGCAACTATTTCTAAAGTAAAATATAATTGCCCCACTTTATTCCCCTCCCCTTTTTATTTTATTTTATTATTATTATTTTATTTTATTTTTTACTTTTATTTTTTATTTTTATTTTTTTTATTTTTTTATTTTTATTTTTTATTTTTTATTTATTTATTTATTTTTTTTTCCCTCTCTGAAGTCATGTAAATGGGATTTCGTCTCTATACACTCCACGGGTTCCTTGTAACTCACCCTGGAAAGAACTGCCCTTCCACCCAGGAAACCCAGGTTTAAACCTAGTGGAAGCTCTACCTTTCTTTGTGTTCCCTCCATTATACAAACCTCAATATCAGCCAGTTGGCCAGTGCAAATAAGTATATCCCTAACCCCAACCCTAACCCCAACCCCTAACAACTAACCCATTCATGGAAGTTGTTGTTTTAAACGTAATGGGACAAGGGTAAGATGGGATTCCATAACACTTACAATGTATCTTAATACCTAGGTAATACAAGATCAAAGTAGAACAAATACATTGTATCCGACCTCAAACCAAGGCAGCGGGGATTAAGGGTTACCTGCTTCATATTTCTTGCTAATGAGAAACGTGTCAAGTCATTGCATTGGAACAAAACAGCCTGACAACATAGTTGTAATGCAAAGTCAGGCATCTTGGTCCACTTACAAAAACCTTTCCTGATACTTCATCAGAAATGTAGTCTGTCATGCCCTCCTTTCAATGCTGAAACTGAAAAGAAGCAG
>JALJSC010000071.1:0-87569 GCA_023969325.1 Oryzias curvinotus
TCGGGGTCCTTCGGGGTCCTTCGACCAATGATGACGTCACACTATTTGATTGGCTGTAAGTTGCCACGACCAATGAGTTAACGTCGCTAAGTTTTTTTTAAAACTTTATTGACAATTGCGGTATCATACATTAACAATGACATTAACGTTAACAACGACGAAGAATAACAATATAATCAATATTGCCTCGATGATCAGTCACCATTGTCAAACATAACATATTAAGACAGAAAATAAAGAATAGAGGGGAAAAGAGAAACAATGAACATAACACACAAATAAATAAAAACATAAGTAAAATAAAATAAAGGAACATAGAAAAAATCTAAATAGTCAAATACTAGTTAAGTTAGGGGTACTCGTGAAGTTTGTATTTCTGAAAAAAACTAAGCAATTTCAAGCCATTCTTCTTTTTCATATAATTAAGTGATTGAAAGTAAAAACAGAGTTCTTTATTAAATGTTATAAAAAGTGGTTTGGTCTTCAATGTCATGGTGCCTCTGTCTGCTCCTCCCCCTCCCCTCTCTGCTTGGCCTCTGATTCTTCACAGCTGCTTCCACTCAACTCATCACCCTACCAGACCTTCTTAAGGAGCTCCAGGATCATCACTCATCGCCAGTTCGTTAACCCTGATGGTGCTAGTCTGGTCTTACCTCAGTGTTCTAGCCACGTATCTAAGCTATTGTCTCACGTGTCTCTATCCTGTGTCCAGGACCCTCATGCCCACGAGTGGACACCCCGAATCAGCAACTACCAAGCAGAACTTCACCCAACGCTTCCTACCTCTTCACGGAGCAACATCCAGACACCAAGCCACAGCCGAACCACCAGCCTCGTCAGGAGCCACAGCCGAACCTCCAGCCACGTCAAGAGCCGCAGCCGAAGCTCCCCTCACATCACGTGCCACCGCTGAACCGCAAGTCACGCTCTGGAAACCTCAACGGCTATCCGACCACGCTGCCTCCCCCCCTGCCACAACAAAACTACTTTACCACTGGAAAGAAATAAATTCCATTACTTACCTCCATCCTCCTCCTGTCCTCCTTCCGGGTTCCAGCATCTGGGTCTGCCTAGTATAGTTTGCCATGACAGAACGAACTGGCCAGACTCCCGACCCAGCTGACCCGGAAGATCTGCGCCACACAGTCTCCCAGCAAGGATTATTCCTGGAACTCCTCTACAGTACCATTTCCCGCATGACTACAGTTCAAGAGGATCTGATCGTCCGTATTAAAGGTATCATGCAAACTCTCACTGAGCTAACCGGACAATATGCTAACTCTGCTACAGGACCGTCCATGCCATCTTCCGGCAACATCGTAGCTTCCGCTTCCGGTTCAGTCCACGCACCGGAAAATTTCCGACTTCAACCGGAGCCGTTTCAAGGTGACGTCGAAGCCTGTGGCGGCTTCCTGTTACAATGCCAGCTCATATTTCAACAAGCCCCCAGGTATTATAATTCCGACCACAGCAAAATCACACTCATTATAAACTCACTACGGAACAAAGCCCTGCAGTGGGCCCAAGCCTTCATTTCTTCCAATCCCATTACTGACCTACGCTATGAACATTTCGTGTATGAATTTCGTCTTATTTTTGACCAGCCTCGTAAAAAAGAGGAAGCTACCAGGCGCCTCCTAAATTTAACACAAGGTAACCGGACTGTCAGTGACCACGTTATAGACTTCCGGATCCTGGCAGTAGAAGCTGGTTGGCCAGAAGTGGCTTTAAAAGGCATATTCTACCAGTCTTTGAACGAATCCATTAAAGATCATCTGTGTACTCAACCTGAGGCTAATTCTTTTGAAGATCTTGTTTCAGCGGCTCTCAGATCTGACATCCGGCTCCGCGAGCGACATACTGATCGCCAACAGAATCTGCATAAATCCCCTACTAATCCAGTCACCTCAGCTGCTTCAGTCCAGTCGACTCCCAGAACCGATTTCATTCCAACATTCAAAACACCGGAGGAGCCAATGCAAATTGGACATTCCAAGCTGTCTGCGGAGGAGCGACAAAGACGCAGAGAAGAGGGTTCGTGTTTTTATTGTGGTGCCCAAGGGCACTTGGTTTCACAGTGCGCCCTACGTTTAAACTCCCAAACCCCTCCGCTAAGTGACAGGCCGCGGGGGGGTGAGTCCAATATTCATGCTCCTATGAAATCTCTTTTATTACCTGTCAAGCTATGCTACAAATCAGGCATTCATTGTTCTAAGGCCCTTATTGACTCCGGAGCTGAACAGAGCCTCATCGATCATGATCTTGTCCATAAACTTTGTCTTCCCACAGAACCTTTGGATACTCCCATCGAGGCCTCCGGCCTGGGAGGTCAACATCTCTCCAGAATAACTCATCGCACTAAACCCGTTCAGCTACTCACGTCTGGTAATCACAGAGAAAACATTCAATTTTTCATTACTCAATCCACTCATACCCCTATAGTCCTAGGGTTCTCATGGCTTAAACTCCACAACCCCCAATTCAATTGGAGTCTGGGTCAAATCAATAACTGGAGCGCCTACTGTCTTGCCAACTGCCTCTCGTCTGCTATGCCGGCTACTCATCTCCCCTCCAATGAACATTCCAATACTGTTGATCTGGATAACATCCCTGCTTGCTATCATGATTTAAAGGATGTTTTTTGTAAGACTAAAGCCAGCGCTTTACCTCCCCATCGTCCCTACGATTGCGAAATTAATCTGCTGCCAGGGGCTTCCCTACCTAAGGGGAGATTATTCAACCTCTCCGGGCCCGAAAGACTGTCCATGGAAAGTTACATCCAGGAGGCGCTATCCCTGGGTCACATTCGTCCCTCGTCCTCCCCTGTGGGAGCTGGCTTCTTCTTTGTGGAGAAAAAAGATAAATCACTTCGCCCTTGCATAGACTTCCGGGAACTCAACCAAATAACCATAAAAGATAAGTACTCTTTACCACTTATCTCCTCTGTGTTTGACTCTGTCCAGGAATCTCGAGTCTTCACCAAACTGGATCTTCGTAATGCCTACCATCTGGTTCGAGTCAAAGAAGGGGATGAGTGGAAGACGGCCTTTAACACACCACTGGGACATTATGAATATCAGGTTATGCCTTTCGGGTTGACCAATGCCCCTGCCGTCTTCCAGAGACTCGTTAATGACGTCCTCAGAGACTTTTTGAACAGGTTCGTCTTTGTTTACCTAGATGATATCCTCATCTACTCCCGCAATCAAACCCAGCATGAGCAACATGTACGTCAGGTACTCACCAGGCTACTCGAAAACCAGCTTTATGTCAAGTCAGAGAAATGTGAATTCCATGTAAATACAGTGCAGTTTTTGGGTTACATCATAGAGGCCGGTCGCATACGACCCGACCCCTCTAAAATCGAGGCTGTGTCCAATTGGCAACCCCCGGACAACCGGAAAAAACTCCAACAATTTTTGGGTTTTGCCAATTTCTATCGGCGGTTTATACGAAATTACAGTAGCATAGCCGCACCCCTTACTCGCCTTACTTCCACCAACCAAGGTTTTCTTTGGACTCAAGAAGCTCAAAAGGCCTTTGACCATTTGAAAGAACTTTTCGTCACTGCTCCCATATTGATCCAACCTGACCCTTCTCGTCAGTTCATCGTGGAGGTTGATGCCTCAGATTCTGGGGTCGGAGCTGTCTTATCCCAAAAAGAACTTGCAACTGGTAAACTCAAACCATGTGCCTTCTTCTCCAAAAAGTTATCTCCGACAGAACAAAACTATGATGTCGGAAACAGAGAACTGCTGGCTATCAAACTGGCTCTAGAGGAGTGGCGGCACTGGCTGGAGGGGGCTGAACATCCATTCATCGTGTGGACGGACCACAAAAATCTGGCTTACCTCAGGACAGCTAAGAGACTGAATTCACGACAGGCCCGCTGGTGTTTATTTTTTGATAGATTTCAATTCACCATCACCTATAGGCCCGGAAGTCGTAATGTCAAGCCGGACGCACTCTCCCGCAAATATTGCTCCACAGAACCCACAACATCCACCATCATCCCTTCCACCTGCATCGTGGGCGCCCTCACCTGGGACATTGAAAATCGCGTCCTCCAAGCCCAAGGTGAGGAACCTGATCACGAACCTTGCCCTAACGGTACCTTGTTTGTTCCTGCCTCTCTCAGATCAGCAGTCATCTCCTGGGGACACACCTCTCGAGTGTCATGTCACGGCGGCATCCAGAGAACCCTCAATCTCATCCGTAGGAGATTCTTCTGGCCCTCTATGGGGAAGGATGTCCGAGAGTTTGTGGCTGCCTGTACCGCCTGCGCCCGCTCTAAAACGTCTAATTCTGCTCCTGCCGGACTCCTGCAACCTTTGCCTACCCCCAGTCGCCCTTGGTCCCACATCGCCTTGGACTTTGTCACCGGTTTGCCTCCTTCGAAGGGTAACTCTGTCATCCTCACGGTCGTTGACCGATTTTCTAAAATGACTCACTTCATTCCACTTCCCCAGTTACCCTCAGCCACTGAAACCGCTCAAGTCGTTGTTGATCATGTTTTTCGGCATCACGGCATCCCTTTGGACATTGTTTCTGACCGTGGCCCTCAGTTCATCTCCCAGGTCTGGAAGGCCTTCTGCTCCGCCTTGGGGGCCACGGTCAGCCTCTCTTCCGGATATCATCCCCAGTCTAACGGTCAAGCAGAGAGGGCCAACCAGGAACTGGAGGCAGCACTACGCTGCTTGGCGGCACAGAACGAGGACTGGTCCCAGTATTTAGTCTGGATAGAGTATGCCCACAACACTCACTCATCCTCCGCTACTGGGGTGTCACCCTTCGAAGCCGCCCTCGGGTACTCACCACCTCTGTTTCCGTCCCAGGAATTCGATTTGGCGGTGCCCTCTGTCCAGCAACATCTTCAGCGTTGTCAACGCGTCTGGCGGCAGACCAAAGAAGCTCTCCTCCGCACCAAGGAGAGCAACTGCCGCATCGCCAATCGACACAGGGTGGTGGGGCCCACTTACCAGCCAGGTCAGAGGGTTTGGCTCTCAGCTCGCAATATACCCATTCATGCCACCTCCCGGAAGTTGGCTCCACGGTTCATCGGACCCTACACTATAGAGAAGATCATCAATCCCTCTTGTGTCCGTCTCCGTCTTCCTCGAGCTCTCCAGATACACCCTTCTTTTCACGTCTCCCAAATCAAACCCGTACAGGACAGTCCTCTGTGCCCGCCGTCCGCTTCCCCACCGCCCGCCCGGGTCGTCGACGGCGCCCCGGCCTTCACGGTCAGCCGTATTCTGGACATCCGACGCCGGGGCCGCGGGCACCAGTTCCTGGTTGATTGGGAGGGTTATGGTCCTGAGGAGCGGTCTTGGGTCTCTCGCTCTCTCATCCTGGACCCGTCCCTCATTGAGGATTTTTTCCGGGCCCATCCTGATCGTCGTCCTGGACCGCCTGGAGGCGGTCGTTGAGGGGGGGGTACTGTCATGGTGCCTCTGTCTGCTCCTCCCCCTCCCCTCTCTGCTTGGCCTCTGATTCTTCACAGCTGCTTCCACTCAACTCATCACCCTACCAGACCTTCTTAAGGAGCTCCAGGATCATCACTCATCGCCAGTTCGTTAACCCTGATGGTGCTAGTCTGGTCTTACCTCAGTGTTCTAGCCACGTATCTAAGCTATTGTCTCACGTGTCTCTATCCTGTGTCCAGGACCCTCATGCCCACGAGTGGACACCCCGAATCAGCAACTACCAAGCAGAACTTCACCCAACGCTTCCTACCTCTTCACGGAGCAACATCCAGACACCAAGCCACAGCCGAACCACCAGCCTCGTCAGGAGCCACAGCCGAACCTCCAGCCACGTCAAGAGCCGCAGCCGAAGCTCCCCTCACATCACGTGCCACCGCTGAACCGCAAGTCACGCTCTGGAAACCTCAACGGCTATCCGACCACGCTGCCTCCCCCCCTGCCACAACAAAACTACTTTACCACTGGAAAGAAATAAATTCCATTACTTACCTCCATCCTCCTCCTGTCCTCCTTCCGGGTTCCAGCATCTGGGTCTGCCTAGTATAGTTTGCCATGACATTCAAAACTTGACCTCACCAAGATGGCGGTGCTCTCCTCCAATGAGGAACCACGTGATGTCTCCTCTAGTGATATAACTCATTGGAAGGACCCCGAAGGACCCCGAGAACATCCGGCAACCCGAGAACATTCGGTACCCACACCGCCCGTTCCTCTCTCTTGCCAGCACAGAGGTGCTAATGCATGCTTTTATTTTCAGTCGTTTAGATTATTGTAATGCCCTGCTCTCTGGTTTAACCAAAAAGTCGATCTCAAATCTACAACTATTGCAGAACTCAGCGGCTTGAGTTCTGACGAGGACCAGAGGGTGGGAACACATTACACCGGTTTTAAAATCGCTGCATTGGCTCCCTGTGCGTTTCAGGATTGATTTTAAAATTCTTTTAATGGTTTACAAATGTTTTTATGGTCTTGGGCCTTCTTATTTGAATGATATTATTTTAAAATACGAACCCTTGCGGACCCTGAGGTCCTCTGGCACTGGCCTCTTAGTTGTTCCTAAGGTGAGGACCAAGACACAGGGTGAGGCTTCGTTCCACCATTACGGTCCTCGCCTGTGGAACAGCCTGCCGGAGAGCCTCAGGGCCGCAGAGACTGTAGACATTTTTAAGAAGAGGCTCAAGACCCACCTTTTTAGTCTGGCTTTTATATGATTTTGATCATTCCTTATGTCTTTTATTATTCATCTATTTATTAATTAATGTATTTATTTATTTGTAAGGACTATTATTATCTCTGTTTTTAAGATGGTATTCTTTTTATTGTTATTTTACCAATGATACTTAGGTTATGTTTTAATCACTGACGTATTTTATTTTTTAATTACTAACATTCTTATATCTTATTTTATTTTTTATCTTTTTATTGTTATTTTAGGATCATTTTTATTCTGATGTTTTTTACTCCAGTGTTTCCTCTTGGGGATCCATTGTTCTTGGGCACCACCAGCTTGACCTGTAGGGGGTGCTGTTGCTGTGGTGCCCGTTCTCATTGGGCGGGCTGGGGTCCCACTCTGTGGTCTAATAACCATGGATGGGGCCCTGGGCTGCCCTGTGTTGGGCGGGCGCTGTGGTAATGGCCCCTGTGGTCCGGCTGGGCCTTGGAATGAATGGATCCCCATGATATCGTTTCCTCACAGCAGAACCAAGCCAGACCTTCTTTAAGCTGCAGTTCTTTGTTTCTGTTCAGGGTTCTACTGGGGTAACTGGGTGGGTGGGGGTTGGGGCAGGGGGTGGTGAGGGAGGGGTCCCTTCTTTGTGTGATTGTCCTTTGTTTTCCGTTTTTAACAACTTTAATTTTTTATGACTGTTTTATCTGTTTTTATGTTAAGCGCTTTGTGTTTTTAACCAAAATGAAAGGCGCTATATAAATAAATAAAGTTTGAGTTTGAGTCTTTTCTTTGGCAGCAAAGAAAGACATCCACAAATACAAACAGCAAAAAAGTGGCATTCACAGAGAAAAAGTGAATTTAAACAAAAATAAATCAGTAAAAATACACAGCAAAAACAACTGTTAAAAAACAAATAAAACAACAACTGACAAACAACAACACTGCAACAGTTTGTAAATAAATGAATGAATGAATGAAGAAAGCACCCATAGGTCCGTGGAGTGTCACTGTAACACGGTGTTGTACAGTCTGGGATTGACCTGTGGTAGCTCCTTCTTACACTGTGGGTGCAACAGTCTGGTGCTGAAGGAGCTGGTCAGCGCCTCTAGAGTTTGGTGCAGGGGGTGGGAGGGGTTATCCATGATGGATGTTAGCTTAGCCAACATCCTTCTGTCTGCCGCCTTCTCCATGGACTCTAGTGTGCAGCCCAGGACAGAGCCAGCCTTCTTAACCAGTTGGTTGAGCCTCCTCATGTCTCTGCCTGTACTGCCCCCCGCCCAGCACACAACTCCATAAAGCAGTGGTCCCCAACCTTTTTGTCACCGTGGACCGGTACAACGCAAGACACGTTTACCGCGGACCGTTCGGGGGGGGGGCAACGCAAGACACCTTTACCGCGAACCGGGAGTGGTATTTTCTCCTTAGTAATAATAACAGTAATAATAATAATTTTCCGCTTGTAAAAGCAACTTTCTAAAGAAGTTTGTTTTTTGCTCATTTTGGTTGTTTGGGTTTCATTTTAGCGGGATGTATCACCTGATGTTTGGTGTCGCGACTTTGACGCGCGTTAAGTGTGACAGATGTAACAGAGAGAATCCGGTCACTTTTCAAAATAAAACGTTTTTTTCGGAAAAAAAAAACAATAAAATGGAAATTATTTTTTCTTTCTGTGCGTCCCGGTGCCAAAATTTCCCGCGGCTCGGTACCGCTCCGCGGCCCGGTACCGGTCCGCGGCCCGGTGGTTGGGGACCACTGCCATAAAGGACTACTGAGACCACCACAGTGTCGTAAAAGGTCCTGAGCAGCTGTCTGCACATGCCGAAGGTGCCGAAGGTAAAGGCGACTCTGGATGTTCACCGGTGAGTGTGGTGGTGAGGAGCTCCTGAAGTCCAGGACCAGCTCCTTCGTCTTGCTGGTGTTTAGCAGCAGGTGGTTATTTTCACACCAGTCCACAAAGTCAGAGATGACCCCCCTGTACTCCTGCTCCCCCCCCCCCCCCCCCCCGATACACAGCCCACAATGTCCTGTCATCTGAGAACTTCTGCAGGTGACAGTGGTGGGAGTTGTAGGTGTAGTCTGATGTGTACAGGGTGAACAGGAGTGGGGAGAGCACAGTCCCTTGAGGTGCCCCCATGCTGCAGACCGCTGAAGTGGTTTGGTTCCGTAGGACGAGGTGGTTTTGGAACAGGAACCAGGCAGGAAGTCTTCCAGAGAACTGGTACTTTCTTCAGTTTTAGGCTCATATTAAATATGAACAGCACCACCTCACAGAGCTGGTCTGCACACTCCCTGAGGAGCCTGGAGCTGATGTTGTCAGGTAGATTTTCTCCAAAAAAAGAGAGCTGACCATGGCCCCTAAAAAAAAACAAGCAACAGGTGACTACTATGACATTAATAAGATTCTTGATGATATCCAAGCTATGTTGTATCCTTTCATGGAGCAAGTGAACGCTAAGCTAACTCCTCTCATGGAGCTAATGGTAGAGCTCCTTAAGAGTCCGAGCTCAAAACGAGCAACGAGATAACAGGGTCGACATTCTGGTAAAAAATCTGGACGATGTGGATCAACAAGTAAGAATGAATAATATCATTCTCACTGGAGTATCGATCAAACCTCGGGCAAAGCTAAATGCAGCTGGAGTTAGCATTGCTATGCTAATAGCGCTAGCATTCCTACCGGTTCTTCTGAAACGGAGAGCGATGGAGAGTCTCTAGAACACCAAGTGGAATCATTTCTCTCGTCTAAAGGGATTTCCCTGGATCTAAATACCATCAAGACCGAGTAAGCCCGGGCTGCAGCCTGCAGAAGTGCTCAACATTGTGGAATGTTAACCCCGCCCATGCTGAGCCCGTCTTCTTCTTTGGTTTTACAAGTTTCCATGTGCAATATTGCCACCTACCGGTTTTTAAGGAGTTTTTTCGTTTGTGTTTTCCACATACAAAACGAACTGTGGCATGAAATCGTTTCAACTCGGCTTCTTCCAATAAGACGATACACGACGAGCTTCATTATGTAAATAATGAATCTTTTTATTTATACCGGCGGCTCTATGTTGCTACAAAGGTGTTGGCACAGTGGATTAGTTAGTGGGTTTAGAATGCAGAGATTTTGATTTGAAGCTGGCTTCAGACTGCTATTACATGTTTTTTTTCCCTTGCCTTTCTTGATAAAATTGAGTTCGACTAATTCAATTATATTTGTTACGTGGAAGAATTTTCTTTGTGGTGGGGTTACTCATATTTATTGGATGGAAATCCTGCCCACAATTAAATTGAGTTCATCCAATGAGTTATTTTTTTAAGTCCGTGAGGCCAGACAAACTTTATTAGTCCCTAATACATGCACATGGAAACTTGTCATAAGTCATAAGAAGACAGCAGTCACGGTAAAAATTCTCTAATTTAATTTTAAAAAAATTTTATTTAGCGCAAATTGAAATTACAGACGTCTCAATGGGCTCCATACCTGTAATTGTAAGGTAAACATACAATGAAAAAGGGATCATGAATACAAAGAATGCATTAGGATAATACTAAACTTTAACAAAACAGACTAAACTAAACTGATATTCCTGCCCTTAGACCCCCCCCTCACGGTAAGAAAAACTCCTTAAAAACCGGTAGGTGGCAATATTGCACATGGAAACTTGTAAAACCAAAGAAGAAGACGGGCTCAGCATGGGCGGGGTTAACATTCCACAGCAGACAGGGTAAACGTGGGCGGGGTTAACATTCCACAATGGTGAGCACTTCTGCAGGCTGCAGCCAGGGGTAGTTGGATTTTTTTGTCACCCTCTAAAAATGTTGTTGACCTTGTTGATCCTGTTTAAAGGGGGAGGAGCCTGTCAGAGTCAGTGTGCTGAGGGGGAATTAATACAAAAATATTCTTTAAAGTGCTCGGAAAATGTGGGGATTAATCAAAGAGGAAACACCAGCAGTTGCATTCCGCCAACATTTTTTAAACATAAAATTATAAAACAAGGTAATTTGTTTAGATTCCTTCAACTGAGAAACTACTTTGACAGACGTTTCATCCTGTGGAGAGAATTCAGATGAAAAAACATTGTTTTTTATTACATGACTCAGATCAAGCAAGCATTAATCCTCGTATTATGTTCATTTGTGAGGAACAGATATGGCGTTCTGGGGCCAATTTGACCCAGTGTGTGTTTAATTATCCAAAAGAGGTCTGATCACAAAAAATCCTCTTATTTCTTTATTAACTCCCTTACTAAATATTTTATCAATATTTAGTGCAAAGGTGATCCTTGTTTCACTACTTTATTACTTTTGAAAGACCAACATAAAAAATACTATAGTTTTACAAAACATTGAATCAAAATAGAAATTTTGTTTTGTGTGAACCATAAATGTGTGCTTGATTAGCGTAAAAATATGTCACACAGCTGCAAAGAAAAAAATACTCCGACATTTCTGACACCCTTGTACTGCTGGGTCATATTGAACCAACCAAGGGGGTTTTCCAGGAAGCATGTTTAAACTACCCTGACTTGAACCCTGAACTCTGGCTGAAATCCGCCTGAACTTGCTTACTCTGGGTATGTCGGTTCCAAAAGACCGGATATGAATGAGTGTAATTACGCTCAACTTGGTAACCCTGGGTTAATGCACGTGACGTCGTATGAAGATTATAAGTCCATCAAAAAAGTAACACGGCACAAAGTAAACGCACGAGTTTCTGATCTTATTTCCATTTTCACTGTGACACACACACACACACACACACACACATATATATATATATATATATATATATATATATATATTTAAATATGTATACACACACACACACACACACACACACTTATCCAATTTTACCAACTTCAATGAATTACTTATATTGGTAACAAGTAATTGACTTAAATTTACTTTACCTAATTTCTTACGTCTAATTAGTGTTTATACAACTCAAATTAACATATTTGTCTAACTAAATGTCATATTACTCCAATTCAATTAATCTTTTTTCCATCTTAAGTTATTATAATTCTTGAACTCTCATATGTCTAAGTTTGAGCCAGCAGATATACTCATTTGTATAACAATAAAAAGAACTTACTATTCATTTAGGAATTTTCCAGCACTATCATTACATCTACGGTTGGTAGGGCTGTCAGGTACCAGGGGTCAGGGTGGTTAGATTTGTTTTCATTTTCACTTTCGGTTTTATTTTGACACTTCCGGTTACGGTTCCTTTGTTTATGTTTGCTGTCTTACTTCTGTGATTTGTCTCACCTAGTTCGCACCTGTTTTCACTTTTCTGTAGTGTATATATTCTGTGTTTGGCCGGTACTTGTTACCGGATCGTTTTGATTGCTTGCTTCTTGGTTCTAGTCGTTTACAACCGCCTAGACCTCCTTGCCACGCAGGTCCAGCAGTCGTCTCCACCTATCCCCTCCTCTGCGGATCCTGTGGCTCCCATCCAGACTCCTCCGGCTCCTGCGGTGCAGCTGGCTCGACCAGAGAGGTTCTCCGGTGACTCCAGGGATTGCAGGGCGTTCATTACGCAGTGTGAGCTGCATTTCGAGCTGCACGCCGCTGCTATCCCGACGGATCGGTCCAAAGTCGCCTTCATCATCTCTTATCTCACGGACAGAGCCGGAGCCAAGACAATCCATCCCACCTCACAGGTGTGTCATATCAAGATGCTGATTAGACAGCATGATTATTGCACAGGTGTGCCTTAAACTGACCAAAAGGCCACTCTGAAATCTACAGTTGTATCACACAGCACAATGCCACAGATGTTGCAAGTTTTGAGGGAGCGTGCAATCACTGATAGCGATTCCTGCTATCAGCATGCTGATAGCAGGAATGTCCACCGGAGCTGTTGCTAGGGAATTGAATGTCCATTTCACCACCATAAGCAGTCTCCAAAGGCGTTTCCGAGAATTTGGCAGCCCAGCCAACCGGCCTCACAACCACAGACCACGTGTAACCACACCAGCCCAAGACCTCCACATCCAGCATGTCCACCTCCAAGATCGTCTGAGACCAGCCACTCAGTCGGCTGCTGAAACAATCGGTTTGCATAACCACAGAATTTCTGCACAAACTGTCAGAAACCGTCTCGGGGAAGCTCATCTGCATGCTCGTCGTCCTCATCCAGGTCTCGACCTCACTCCAGTTCGTCGTCGTAGCCGACTTGAGTGGGCAAATGCTCACATGCGATGGCATCTGGCACGTTGGAGAGGTGTTCTCTTCACGGATGAATCCCAGTTTACACTGTTCAGGACAGATGGCAGACAGCGTGTGAAGCATCGTGTGGTTGAGCAGTTTTCTGATAATAATGTTGTGGATCGAGTAGCCCATGGTGGTGGGGTTATGGTATGGGCAGGCATATGTTATGGGTGAAGAACACAGGTGCATTTCATTGATGGCATTTTGAATGCAGAGAGATACCGTGACGAGATCCTGGGGCCCATTGTTGTGCCGTACATCCAACAACATCACCTCATGTTGCAGCATGATAATGCACGGCCCCATGTTGCAAGCATCAGTACACAATTCTTGGAAGCTGAAAACATCCCAGTTCTTGCATGGCCAGCATACTCACCGGACATATCACCCATTGAGCATGTTTGGGATGCTCTGGATCGGCGTATACAACAGCGTGTTCCAGTTCCTGCCAACATCCAGCAACTTCGCACAGCCATTGAAGAAGAGTGGACCAACATTCCACAGGCCACAATAGACAACCTGATCAACTCTATGCGAAGGAGATGTGTCGCACTTCATGAGGCAAATGGTGGTCACACCAGATACTGACTGGTTGTCTGAGTCCCCTGACCCCCTCAATACAAAACTGAAGATTTCAGAGTGGCCTTTTCTTGTGGCCAGTCTAAGGCACACCTGTGCAATAATCATGCTGTCTAATCAGCATCTTGATATGGCACACCTGTGAGGTGGGATGGATTGTCTTGGCAAAGGAGAAGTGCTCACTATCACAGATTTAGACAGATTTGTGGACAGTATTTCAGAGAACTGGTTATTTTGTGTATGTGGAAAATGTTTCACATCTCTTAGTTGATACCATAAAAAATGGGAGCAATAACAAAAGTGTTGCATTTATATTTTTGGTCAGTGTAAATAACGATGACGTCAGTGCTTTCTCTGTGTGTCTGCCTGCTGAAGAGATATATACATTTTATGTCTAATCTTTGTTTCTAATCTTTTATTACATTTAACAAATTGATGTTTAATTGTACATGCATTCTTCTTTGCTGCCTGACCTTTTCACCCCGATTCAGAAGTGTTAAAGCAGAAGTTGTGTGCAGGCTGAGTGGAGAGACAGAAAGCCACAGCTCATCATATTTAGAACAACAGGAAGCCCCTTCTGCAGACAGAAATCAGACATACGATGTGCAGGTGTCGGGGGATTCCGAGAAGCGAGCAGAAGTCAACAGGAGGCCAACGTCTCTGACCCCCACACACTTTGCAAAGGTGTGAAGTGCTGCAGACTTAAACGGAGTTGGGGCCAGCAAAAGGTCAAGATGTTCTTTTCTGCAAAACAACTACTCTACACCAAATAAGGACTATGTCAACTTGAAGCCAGAGGATTGGCTGCTCACAGAGGAAGAAGATCTTAGCAACGCACGGACTCCACTATAAGACTCTTACTTTGGGAAGTGTTCCTTCTCTACTCTACTCTACTCTACTCTTCTCTACTCTACTCTACTCTACTCTTCTCTACTCTACTCTACTCTACTCTACTCTACTCTTCTCTACTCTACTCTTTGGGGCTTTTCCTTCTATGCTATAGCTCTGTGTTTTTGCTCTCTGTCTTAGAACTATTGTATTAGGGAATAAACTTTGTTAATTTTTAATCGGCCGATTCTGGGTCATCTCTCCTCGAAGCTGAACACGCAAAGGAAAAAGCTGCAAATCGAACAGATCTTTTTCCAACATTTGGTGACCCCGGACGTGTTTCGAGGGAGTACGAACCGGACGGACCGGATGATTGTGGTGAATATTACAAGTTCTATGGATTATTGTGAAGAATAAGAGTTTAAGAATAAGAGTACGAGTTTTCCTTATTGTTGCGAAGAATATTAAGAGTTTTACTGAGACTTTCAGCGAAAAGTCAGGGACAGTCTTCCACACGGTCGATTTCTCCTGAGGCCTCACTTAGAAAACCTTTTAACGAATTTATAAATTAAATAAAAGGAGAAATCTGACTGTGTGGAAATTCGTACCCTAGTATTGGAGTCAGAAATGGAATAAGGAAATGAATACGAGAGATGTGCACGAATAGTATATGTGAAGATTTACAAGTTCACCGGTTGTGAACAAAAGGTTTATGGAACAAGGAAATGAATATGAGGATTATGAACTGTCATTCTGCAGCAATGACGATGTGTCGACACAGTATATGAGGATTTGTGAGTTCACCCGGTGTGAACGTGAGGTTTGCGACTGTTAACGCCCGGTTCACCACAGAAGGTGGACAGAAAAACAGTTTAAATAGGACCCAATTTTGCGCGTAGGTGATTCGACGGCATCAAGGAGGCAGCGATCCTCTATAAATTATTTTTTATAAGGAGAGTGACCAAGATTTTAGAATTCCTTGCTTTTGTATTCTGCTTATTTGTGTTCTGTACTTTTTGGCATTGAGGTAACCTTCCTGCTTTATTTTGTAGCATTTCCTGTCTTGCAGTCGCTTTAAGTTTTACCTTACCTCATCCGTCCTGAGTGTTTCCATCTGTGTCTTCTTGTCTTATATGTGTTTAAGTCCTGTTTTTCCCCTTCTTCCTGTGATGGTTTAAAGTTTTGTTAAAGTTTTGTTTTCTAGTCTACTGACCAGTGAATTTTTGGTTTTTAGTTTTTTTTTAATGAAAAATGGTGCATTTTGTCCGGACAATGACAGAAAAATACCCGACTTGACTGACTATGACGACAATACAGACCTGATTGTTTAGGAATGGAATGAATATATGAGATTTTGGAAAGTATGGGACGAAAAATTGTTTGAACTCGGTGAATTTTAACTTTATCTTCCACATTTCTCCATGATTTGTTTTCACTACGGGCGAAGCCATATTGTTTTTTTCCCTGGTCGAATTGACCAATGACGGGACGTTTTAGTTGCTCTCGAATGCGTTGACTGCTCTGATTGGCTCTATCCGTACCACGTGGCCGGTGTGACGGATAGACCCATAATGGTGGAACACGCTACACTTTCACAATAAAGCTGAAGAATTTGCGATCTAATTTGTGGTAAAATAACGACTGACATCGTCTTTATTGAGCGTGGTCATGATCTCGGCTGTAAGCAATCGATAAAAAACAAATTTCAGTGGTCTTGGTTCGACGGAAAAGGTTTGTGGTGAGGCGCCTATGCGCAGCGCTTCCGGAGGAACTCTTTGCCACAAAAGCAGCTTGACACGCGCAGCTGCAGCCCCGTCTCTGTTCGACCGAAAATAACTTTCTCGGGAGGTTGCCTAAAGTTATGCAAATCTTTCTAAAACGCAGTAAGGTAATATCGGTCCAATACATTTTGTGTAAAATGATTTTGAAATTATTTCGGTTTTCTTATTTTGAATACATGTTTTAATTTCTTTGTATTTCCTAATTAACATGATTCAGTTCAGTTATGGTCAAAGAAATATTATTGACATTAATTGTAAGTATTTGGTGGTTTAGACTTAGACTCCCTTAAAATGGAATGTTTGCAATGTTTGATTCGGTTTGTATGTTTGTTATGATATTTACCAGATTAATAGGGTTGTTGTGAAGTGCACTGTTGTGAATGAGAAGTGAATGACTGGCGGATCTGTTTGTTTGAATCATGAGCAAGAGTGTTTGAAAATTAATGAGAATAGGAAAAGTAAAAGCAGTGAAGAAAAGGAAATATGAAATGGATAGAAAGTGATATAGAGGATCTGTGGACACAGAAATGTATGCTAAGGTCACAGGAGGTCCAGGTTCTGGTTGAACAGGGACAGAGAATGGTAGGTTGGTATGATGAATACTTGATAAATATTTGATAAACGGTTATTTCTGATAAACTCTAAATAGGGGAAGAATTGATGTTGTTTTCTTTTGAAAAATCTCTTCTTAAAGGAGGATGAGGGAGTCACACCAAGAGAGTTTTGGCTGGCGTGCCTGAGCAGAGTTTTGATGCAGGCTGCAGACTGAGGAGGGTGTGACTTTGGCTGAGAGAGAAAGATAAAAAAAAAAAAGAGGAAGGGGAAACATGAATGTTAATTTTAGTTATAAAGATTCATTTCAGTGAAATGGTTTATTTTGTTTATGTGTAAGGTACCTAATTTGTTGTGTTATGTCTTTTGGTTTGGTTTTAAGAACAAGGTTTAAAGGTTATTGTCTGCGTCTTGATAGTCTGTGTTTTAACAAACCTGTTGTGGTTTAGAGTGTGAATTGTGTAACACCCCCCCCCCTTTTCCTCTCTGAAAGCAGTTTACATCTGTAGAATGGAGGATGGTACAGAATCTGGGTTGCATTTAAGTTTGAAATTTAAAGATGTTACTATATTTTAGCTAGATAAATATTTTATATTTTGTATGTTGTGCAGCTTTAAGGAAAAGTTTGGATTGTAGGATTGTTACTTTTAGAAATTACTTAGATTCTTTTTAGGACAAGCCAGTCCTTAATGACAAGTCAAACCATGACGCTTCAATTGACCTTAGTTTTTTGATAAAGAACAGAATAAATAGCTGCCAGAATGTGTCTAAGAAAGTGTATTTTTCAAACATTTTGCTCCGCACCAGTTATATTGGTCAAAACAGGTTTAGGAGATTTTTTTCTTTGCCAGGCTTTTATCACTGATCAACTGACACAGCCACGGCGTTGGGGACGGTGGAGACTGAACAGGACACTAAATATATTTTCTAAATCTTTTTTCAAGCAGCACATAGCTTTAAGTTTGCAGGAAAGGCGGTCCAGATGGGAGAAAAGAGCAAATCCCTCGTGAACCCTCATAAATCTTCATGCAGAACACTCTTCTGCCTCAGGGGTAAGCGACGAAGCAACACGCGCTCACACTTTCCCCCGCAGCACCGCAGTCAGACAGAAAAGAGCCGAGGTCACACAGCTCCTTTCATCATGTGGAGGTATGACTGCAGACTTGGAGGTAAAAAGCAGGACAGAGGGACAAGTTGGATAACTGAAAACACAAATTTTTAAATTAATCCACTCATGAAGAAAAAGTGTTAAAAAATAAATAAATAAAAAATAACATGAATTTTGAGTTTAATGCCCTCAGAGACAGCAGCAATGACGTGTCATGCTCAGCCATTCGGAGGCCTGTGACAGGTGACTAGGCATACATCCTGGGAGACATGGGCCACCCAGGAGACCCCCCCCCCCAGCAGCAGCTGGAGATGGATGCTTCATCTGTGCCACTACAAGGTATCCAACACCATCATACACCAAGCAGTGGCAGAGGGCGTGACAGTACCCACGACCACTCCAAGCCCCTCCTCCACCGTGACGAGAATCACAGGGGTGGCAAAAACCGGACAGTACCACTTGGTGATGCGGGAGCCATGGTCTCTTTCAAACTCAGAGGAGCCAGCATGTTATGTTCTCCAGATGGGAGACAGATCACCTTCCAGAATGGACATGTTCTGATCCGATGCCGTGCCACACAGCATGAGGGACAGTGGTTGTTGCAGCTTCAACCACAGCTAACCCCCACTGCAGACATTTACTGGACATTGTTGGATCCAGGGGCCCCTGAAAAGCCAGGTGTGTTTCGTGAATTTCAGGTTTGGACGCCATGAAGCCTGTCATAGCCTTATTTCCGCCTCCGGATGGCCTGACCTGTACACTCTATGATCAACTGTACCAGGAAGTATTTTTTATCAGGAAGAAGGCCACACAGTGGCATTTGAACTACACTGACATATATTGATCCTGAGGGTTAGCGGCTTATTGTGCATTCATACACTCACAAATGCAATGGTACTGGATGTTAGACACAGCGGTATCTCACATAGGAGTAGCACCCCTGGTCATGAGGCTCTGTAACTCGGACCCATGACTTAAAGGGGCATTAACAACACAAACTGTCACAATTGTGTTTTTCAGGTGTTCACTTTTCTCCCTCAATAAAAATGTACAGGTTAACCTTGCCTCCAACGACAAAATCCACAGTTCTAGAGCATGTCTGCATTGCCAGACAGTACAGCAGAGAGAAGACAGCTCATGAAGAAGCAGAGGCGATGTGAAAACGCTTCCTGACTCTTTATGCTCCACAGGTTCATTTGATGTTGGTTCAGGCTACACCGTTCCCCCAGTGGTGATTCAGGTAACTGCAGGAGCACAAGTTTTTAGATCTCAGTACTGCTGGTGAAGGATGCAGATGAAGGGACAGAGGAAACTTAGACTGGTTTGTGGAACTTTGGTGTCATTGAGCATTGGCATTCTTCGTAGTGTATTCTTTTGAGACTGGTTTTAAAAAGCAGATGGTAAAACTTATATGATTTAAGGGCTGTTAATGACATCACCATTACTCTAGTCCTACCTGTTCCTGACCCATATTGCATGCTGTCAACTTTAGCCCTACAATGTGTGTCTCTTTTGCTTCCATTACGTGAAAATAGCAGACATTCATTCGCATTTCAGTACATAGGACTTAATAATTCTTCTGGCATTTTCATTCACTGTTTGAAGTCTCTCTGACAGGATATTATACTATGAGAGGATTGTGTTTTGTTGATGTAAGATGATGACTTCCTGCTTACTAGCAGTTACCAACTGCTGAAATCTGCCTGCAAGTAATGAAAGATCTTTTGTTGAAGTGTGAGATTTGGGTTTTGAAATGTCTAACAGGAATTTGCAATGTTGTAGAAGGGAAGTCACATTTTCTAGGCAGAACTGTTTCCAGCACAGAATCTTTAAAGTATATGGAACATAGAATGTCTAATTTGCAGCATAAACATCCAGAGATAGTTTGGACATGTTGGTTTTTGGGTTTTGTGGTTATAGTAGACATTTTCTTCTTTGATTTGTGGAACGTATTGCCCCCTTGAGGTCTATGATTCACGGAAAAAAAAACAATAATACGACAAAATAAAAAACAAAGTAAAACAAATGATTAATCACTTATTGAAAATGGTTAAATTGATTGATGTTTAATGATATTACTTCACTTGCTCCAAAAATGGATAAATTGATTCAAAAATTTTTCCTATTGTAACATAATTTTGCACGTTTTTAACTTTTGATACTTGATGAAATTTTGATATGAAAATTCCTGACACAGTGTTGTGTCTATTTTACTGATATAGTATTATGTTCTAATCATATGAATGAATTATAATAACACAATCTGCATATATTTTAGATAACTGATCTGCATTTGTCATGTTGATTTCTAAAATAGTTATTTTTTACATAATAATTAAGTAATTCATCTTTGTCATGTGCCTTATCGATACCTTATGATTCTTAATTCTGTCTGATAAAAACTGGGAACCGGATATTGATAAATCATGTAATAAAATGGTTATAGTATAACGGGGTGGGATTATATAAATTCACTTCCTTCCACTCCCTTTCAAGCAATAATTATTAATATGTCTAATTATCCTAAGTTTGATTAGTTACTGTATGAATGTATAACTGATGATTATATTGCTTTTGTGTATTGTTTCTACTTGATTGCTTGAAATAAACCATTTCAAATCAAAATCAAACGATGAGGGTGCGACTACACTCACGGCTGTACGGCAACGACAATAAGTGGTTTCATTTCTTCACGTTGTTACCTTGCCTTTCACAGGAACGTGGACAGGACGCCTGTTCACCTTACCAGTGCACAAAACTGTTTGTGGTTTTTATATTTTTACTTTCCATTTATCTAGTTTATGTATTTGTGCCTTGACTTTGTTTCAATCTGCATTGTTTCCCTCCACTAGGGGCCTGGGAGGTCCCTCAGTCCAAGAGAGGGATATGGACAATAGGGGTTCTCAAGGAAATTGTTTTATTATTATCATCGTTTAAATTATCGTTTGAATATATTTGTTTAGAAAGGATGTTTAAATGGTAACTCAGATTGACCGTTTTAACTTTTTAGAGCTTTGTGTGTCTGTTCATCTGGTTTTCTCATCCACAGCAAGGATGACGGTTTTACCACAGGGATTTTATGACACTGTTCTGAGTTGTTGAGGAATACTGTTTGACCCTAATGAATTTTTCTCTTTGTCTTGAGTTTGTGTCCTCCCACTTGTGCTCTTCATAGAAATAGTACAAGGGGAAGCAGACCTTAGAGAGGACAAATGTGGTGGACATTTTCCATCATATTCGTTCCTCATTTGCGCATGCGTAACTTGATTCTTGTGTCATTGTGTATTGTTTTTTGTTATGTTTTTTTATTTTTTTAAAGTTTCTGACCCTAACCCTAATCAATATTTAGATCCACAGCAGACTCATCTTGGGGAGAAGGCACCTATGCATGGACACCCCAAGCTCTTTTGCACCTGTTCTGTTTTATCCTCTGTGTCAGATCTCTAATTCCAGGCTTATTGAGAAGTTCATAGGAGGCCAGGTCCAAGCTGGAACATGATGGTTCCACTGAGTGATCCAGACCCAGAGACCCTGACATTGGAGAGTGTGGCACCATGAAGATCTTTCTAAATGCTCTAGATGGACCCTTCGAGACTGAGAGATATTTGGTGGTGGTGGATTCACAGGTTCCAGGACATATTTTTGTGCTTGTGTGACAACCAGAAGGACGTGAGTGTTCGAGGACCCTTATGACACGCCTCATAGAGAGGGCGGTAGGAACCAGAGCCTAGGAGCATGGACAGTATGCCATGCTACCACCTGCAGATCCATCTCTACCTGTTGTTGTTGACGACCATCTCATGTAAATGATTGTGCCTTAACCCCTTCTGTTCCCTTAACCTCAAGGCTTTTTATCCACAGGATTTTGTGTAAGGAGAAATTTAAAGATAAATTTATGGGTAAATTTAAGGAAAAACTTACATTTAAATTTTAAGGGGAAAGTTAAGGGACTTTTTGGATGTAAGGGTAAACTTCAAGAGAATGTTTTATTTTGTTGAAAGTTTTTTAGTGGTTAATTAATGCTTGCTTGATGTTTTAAGTGTTTTATATAACTACTGTGACGAGTGTGTTGACAGGATGAGCTGGTTGAAGACGGAGTACCTCTTCCACCCACTGCAGAGTCTTATGTGACGTGTCACAGTGTTGTTTTACTCTTAAAGGACTTTTATTGCTTAAATTTTACATTTATGATTGTATTGTTTTACTCTTAAAAGGATCTTATGACTTATATTTTAAACTTGTCATTTATTATTTTACTTCATGGATGGCATTTAAAGGATTGCGTTTTGCTTAGATCTAGATGTGATGGCGACATGCCACAGCTTTTTACTAAACGGTATATTTAGGGGTGCATTTAGATGTTCTGATGGTGTTTTTTTTTTTTTTTTTTTTTTTTTTTTTTTTTTTAGATTTGCTGTTCCATCATGTTACTCATTATTCTTACTGTATGATTTAGTTCTGCCGTGACATGTTTTCATTTCTCCCTTAACTTCAGGAGTTCCTTATCTTTATTATCATTTATTCTTTTTAAAAAAAAAGTATTATCATTTCTACGTTTTACAGTGTTATTTTTTATTTTTATTTTGGATTTGTTGTCTGTATTTGCTACTTCATTTCTTGTTTTATGTCACTGTTATAAATAGACTTGAACTGAGGTCTGAAGTGGTGATGCATGCGTATCCTGAGGGATGGCTATCGAGGGGCATGAGGTCGTTGCCAGATTTTTATCCTGTCCAAATATTCACTGACCGTTTCTCACAGAAGGTCGTAAGTTATGCTCCGACAGGTTTTTGCTGGAACACACATGTATTCACCTACCGCCTTTGAAATGCTCGTTTATACACCTTGATTTTGCTTGAGACCACAGGTCATGAGGCCCTGTTGAAATGTTTTATTATTGTACTGTAGTAATGACTTTTGTGGGCTCACATAGTGACCCCAAGAGAGGGAGTGAAGAGATATATACATTTTATGCCTAATCTTTGTGTCTAATCTTTTATTGCATTTGAAATATTAATCTTCACATTACTTTGCTGCCTGACCTTTTCACCCCAAGACTCAGAAGTGTTAAAGCAGAAGTTGTGTGCGGGCTGAGCAGAGAGACAGAAAGGCCACAGCTCAGCATATTTAGAACAACAGGAAAAAAAGGCCCCCTTCTACGAACAAGAAACCAGACATACAATGCGCAGGTGTCGAGGGATTCCGAGAAGCGAGCAGAAGTCAACAGGAGGCCAACGTCTCTGACCTTCACACACTTTGCAAAGGTGTGAAGTGCTGCAGACTTAAACGGAGTTGGGGCCAGCAAAAGGTCAAGATGTTCTTTTCTGCAAAACAACTACTCTACACCAAATAAGGACTATACCAACTTGAAGCCAGAGGATTGGCTGCTCACAGAGGAAGAAGATCTTAGCAACGCACGGACTCCACTATAAGACTCTTACTTTGGGAAGTGTTCCTTCTCTACTCTACTCTACTCTACTCTACTCTACTCTACTCTACTTTGGGGGCTTTTCCTTCTATGCTATAGCTCTGTGTTTTTGCTCTCTGTCTTAGAACTATTGTATTAGGGAATAAACTTTGTTAATTTTTAATCGGCCGATTCTGGGTCATCTCTCCTCGAAGCTGAACACGCAAAGGAAAAAGCTGCAAATCGAACAGATCTTTTTCCAACACTGCTAAGAGACACAGACTAGGAGCAGTGTAGCTTTGTGTTAGCGGCAGAGAAGAAGGCTTTGTGTTGGTTGTGAACTTCTGATGAGTTTACACAGCTTCTCAGGAATACGTAGCAGCATTTCCGCTTTCTGCGGTCCTCCTTCGGACGCACCGCGGACAAGCTTTTTTTCTTCGGACCGGCAGCAGCCGCCTACGTATAGGAGAGTGCGAAGCCCCCGAAGGCGGGGAAGGCGGAAATGCTGCTACAATCTGAGAAACCATCATAGGAATTTGTGTTTCCAGTGGTGTCCAGAACAAAATAAAGGATGAAATAATTCCCACATATTTACAAATGTATTTACAGCTTCGCGCTGAATTTGCTGTTCGATGACAGCTGGAGCCCCAACAGATAGCAGATTTCACCATTCTAAATGTTTGCAGGTAGGACCAACACACACTCAGCACGAAGCTGCAGATGTTGTTCTGTTGTTCTGCTGACTATGTTCTAAGTGTGCTTTTATTAATGTCATGATTATATTTAAGGGCCTACTCAATTATATGTTTTTTAATCCGTGCGGTCAGACGACGCTGAAGTTGGCTTGTGATTCACAGCTTCTGATTTGCGAGGGCACTAAAGGAACATTCCGCTGCATTTTTCGCATTAGGATCACCTAAAACCGGGTGCCGTTCACACACCGCTGGACCTGGACTGCTCAAACCTGGATCTTAATGCGAAAAATGCAGCGGAATGTTCCTTTAGTGCCCTGTGAAGCTGTGACCAAGTAGATGTAGACCAAGTGGTCTCCACAGAAGAAGCAAATCTGGAAGTGGAGAAGAGCTGTGGAAGTTCCCCACAAAAGGGCGATTTTCCTAAACAGTCACCCGATCCAGTGGTTTTGAGACGCTCAAAAAGTGAATTTAAACTTCCCCTTAGATATTAAACTTGATATTTAAATAGTTCTTTTTGAGATTGATGACGATAGGACAGACCGTAAGAAACCTGTTTTGTCTATTTTGAAGAAATTTCTGTCGTTAAGCATTTTTCGTTTTTTCTCTTAGGCGCTGTTAAGCTAATGTCCTATGTTGTTAATTTGTCCCAGTTAAAAGGGGAGGTAATGTGGCATATTGACTAGTTATTGTTCATAACACTAAAGTCTGATTTTTTTGTAAGGCATGTTACACTGTTAATAAAAAAAAGACAATAAGCACGTGCCGCATTCTATGTGTGTTCAGGAGTTGGAACAATGGCGGAATGAAGAGCCAACCTGAACCAACATCTCATCATTGAAGATACAACATTATCTTTAATTTGTAAAATAAGTGATGCTCATGATTATAGAACAGCACTCAGCTTACTGAAGAAAGTACATTGGACTGTGGGCAGCTGTGGTGTAGCGGAAGGGCGGTCGACCCATGACCGTAAAATTGCAGGTTCAATTCCTGCTTTGCACGCCCATATGTCGAAGTGTCCTTGGGCAAGACAAGACTCTTTCCTTTATTCTTTGGACTGATGGAGAGCAACGCCCAGGAGGAGGGGCTTATTACTTAAAAGAGGAACTGTTCCAGGAGTCAGAGGGAAGTGTCATATGCTGATGTGGCCTTTGTAGAGCAGTTGATGTGCTCTGTTTATGTATTAAAAACAAGAATACTTTCGTCTTGGCTCCTCTGCCTTTATGTCCCTGAGGGACCCACGACAGCAACACAGAGACGTCCCTTTACAGTTACATTCCCCAGATGACACCATCTCTCCATCACATGCACATGAAGAACATGCAAACTCCTTACAGAAACAACTCCTTATATAAGGTCCCAGCTGGACACTTTAAAGTGTTCAGAAAATGTGGGGATTAATCAAAGACGAAACACCAGCAGTTGCATTCCAGCAACATTTTTTAAACATAAAATTATAAAACAAGGTATTTTTTTAGATTCCTTCAACTGAGAAATTACTTTGACAGACATTAAGCCCACTAAGAAAAACAGAGGAAATGGATCCAAACAAAATAATTTTTTTACTCAAACATATCTAGACAATATTTTTACCTAAAAATAATATGGTAAATGGCGTATACTTATATAGCTATTCTTTACCTTCTTCAAAGGCCCAAAGCGCTTTACAATCACAGACCCATTCACCCAATCACACAATGATGGCGGCTCAGCTGCCGAACACTGGCGCCAACCTTCCTCCAGAGGCAAGGTGGGGTTCAGTGTCTTGCCCAATGACACTTAAAAACGTGGGCGGGCAAGGCAGGGATCGAACATTCAATATTACGATCCACGGCCGCCAATATAAGAAACATTTCTACAGCAGAATGTTAAATGCAGATGGGAAAAAGAGGCTAAAGTTACAATTTCTTATGACGACCTGCTCAGCACGTGTAAAAATGCAATAATTACTTGTTGGACAGAATTTGGATGGAAAAACAATTTGTTTATTATGACATAAAACAGATCAAGCAAGCATTAAAACAAGTCAGATGAAGCTCAGTGTTGGTGGAATTGTAGAAATAGAAAAGCAGGATCTTTTTCCATTTGGAGCTGTGATTAGATCAGGTTCTAACAAATATATAACTTGATTAGACGTACCAAATTACTTTACTTCGTTTAACAGAGGAGGAGGCATTGGGATCCATATGCAACAGTGTTTATTAGCCAACACACACATAAGGCACGAGAGGATGGTGAAGGTGCAAAGCAGACCTGTCTGCTAATAAACTGGAGAAGGCGAGGCAAAGGTCAAAACACATGAAAGAGGCTAAAGAATATTACAATCCTCCGACTGCTGGCAAGGACACTAAGACTAAAGATTAAATACATTTTTGGTGATTACTGAATGAGGAATAGTTGGTGTAACGTCAGAGCACTATAAGCAGTGGCTGATGGGAGATGTAGCGTAGGACACAGATCAGGTGAAGGTTAATACTCAGGAGACGGCTTCCTCTGGTAGTTGGAGGGGGGTCATTCATATGAGTAACTTAGCTCAGGATTTACAATACTCTAAAAATACTACTGCTTAATATCATTGGCAGAAGCATAACAAAAGCCAACATACGGAAATGTCTGTGCAAGGATTCCCAACGCCACAGGACTGGACGTAAACTATTGGAGACATTTATGACAGAGAAACACTAACCTTCTCTTATAGGCTTGCAACAAAATTAGTTTGCCAGATACTGGGAAAGCTGGACTCAATACCAAATCAGAATAACCCCTACAGATGAAATGCTTTGTTGTATTTGTGGACCTCTTTTGTTTGTTCATTAACCAGACATATGGAAGTGTATAGGTTTATATATACAAATGTAAATAATGTGTCAATGTCAATTCTGGATGTTCTGAATATTTATGGGTTGCGGCCTGCTTATTCTTTTATTGTTACAGTAAATTTCAAATTTGAAAAAATAAAAAGTTAGTTGATCATTTCTATTTACAAATGTTCCATTGTTTATTTCTAAAATCCACAATATCATCATTTTAATATCCAAAAATATTTCAAACAATTGTTACTTTTTACCAAAAAAATACATCAGAACTTATGGTGATGATTTCTCAATACTGACTATGGGGCGCCGAATGTAAAAAATTAACCTCATGAAAATTCTGTCTCAGTTTCACCACATTTAGACATTTCCTTCCATATGTGTTGCATTTATATCACATTTTGTCTACATTTATCACCAAAAAAAGATTTATCTGTGACTTCAGGACATTTACTTTTAGAGGCTACATCTAAATCTAAATATGAATGATAAATGATAAATATTAATGTAATTATAAATGTAAAATGTAAATGGAGAATGTAAAGCTATATGTAAATAATAAATGTAAATGTTAAATAGAAATACATATCTAAATCCCAAACATAAATATAAATGTTAAATGTAAATGTTAAATATAAGTATAAATATAAATGTGAATGTTAAAAATAAATATTAAATATATATCTAAATGTTAAATCTAAATTCGAATCTAAATATTAAATCTAAATGTTTAATTTAAATGTAAATGTGAAATGTAATTTTTATATCTAAATATAAATGTTAAATGTAAGACTAAATATAATTACAAATGTTAAATGCAAATAAAAATCTAAATGTTAAAAACTACATTTAAATGTATATCTAAATGTTAAATCTAAATGGTAAATCTAAATCTAAGTTTAAATCTAAATATTAAACATAAATATTAATTTTAAATGTAAATGTTAAATACAAATTTTATATCTAAATATATATGTTAAATCTAAATCTATATATAAATATAAATGTTAAATGTAAATGTTAACATTAAAAATAAATGTAAATGTTAAATGTTAAATATATGCGGAAGAGGATTAGGGCCATGGAGAAAAAAAATAAAAGGTCACAGAAAATTCTGACTTTATTCTCAGAATTCTGACTTTAATCTCAGAATTCTGACTTTATTCTCAGAATTCTGACTTTAATCTCAGAATTCTGACTTTAATCTCAGAATTCTGACTTTATTCTCAGAATTCTGACTTTATTCTCAGAATTCTGACTTTATTCTCAGAATTCTGACTTTATTCTCAGAATTCTGACTTTAATCTCAGAATTCTGAGATTAAAGTCAGAATTCTGAGAATAAAGTTCTGAGATTTCTGAGATTAAAGTCAGAATTCTGAGATTAAAGTCAGAATTCTGAGAATAAAGTCAGAATTCTGAGAATAAAGTCAGAATTCTGACTTCTGACTTTAAAGTCAGAATTCTGAGATTAAAGTCAGAATTTTCTGTGACCTTTTATTTTTTTTCTCCATGGCCCAAATCCTCTTCCGTAGCACCCTGACTACATCAATCGAAGATGCTTCAGTGAACGTGACAGCGCAATGCACACCCCTCAACACTAGGGGGAGTGTGCACGTCTACACATCTACAGTGTTACAATAAATTGGGCAGTTTTGGTTCTAATTTGGTTCTAAATTTGGCTTTGGGCGAGTGTGCATAATTCAGGTGATTTAGTGGTCGGTTCGGCAATTTTCATCTTCTCATGAACATCTAGTAGTGGCCTTAGTTAGGCTGGGTGGCTGTTGGAGTTCCACTAAGCTTCTATGACCTGGAGTTCCATGCACGCACCATGCCGGGTGTGGGAGGAGCTAGCAGCTAATGTTTTTAGCCTGATAGCCACACGGAACGGTTGCCTGTGCTTATCTCAGTAACAATGCATGGGTGCACAATGCACACGGAGTGTTAAAAGATCAGGTTTATTTATTTTGAATAGTTCCACATGATAACAATGTGTCCATGTTTGAGTTCATGACATCATCAGAGAGTCTCTGCTTCAGCTCCTGCAGTCAAACTATGTCTTAAATTACGAGTAAATCAGAGCGCCCAGGCAGCGCAGGAGTGTGTGTGTGTGTGTGTGTGTGTGAGCGCAAGTTAAGGGTCTGTTGCTCAGTTCCCCGGAAAAGTAATAGTAAAATACAGGTTTCCTCCAAAGTATAGAGACTTGTTCTTTTTACCCCCTCTACTGGAAGCGTCTTAACGGGGAATTGAACCCCAAATCAAACCCTGAATCTTCGCTGTGTTTTCCGACCACGGTCAGAAACGTCATCGTAGGAAAGGTTCAACATTTTCCCCGAGAGGGAAAAATAAAACCAGAGGACCTGATTATAATCATGGTCTCAATGAAAATAGAAAAATATCATAAGGTTCAGGAGGCCGAGCAGGCTGGTTCCGCTTTCTGCAGCTGCCTGGTCTGACTCTGTCGGTCAGCCAGCTCGCCTCCTGCGGGCCGACATAAAGCACGATGTGAGCGCTGAGTGAATGTCGTGAGAACGAGGAGTGTTTCAACGGGGGACTTCAAGATGTGGACGACCGGAGCTCCTCTGTGGTTTGGTCCACACAAACCCTCAAACTACAAAAACAGAGTCGTCCATGTTTGCATCTTCTGCAGCACAGATAGTTTGTCTCTATTTGGATAACGCTGAAATATGTCGTCTCTCTGACTGGCTCGTACGGTGGCCCAGAAGGGTCACAACACAACACATTAACTTTATACACAACACACTAACTTTACACACAACACATTAACTTTATACACAACACACTAACTTTACACACAACACACTAACTTTACACACAACACAATAACTCACAACACAACACAATAACTCACAACACAACACATTAACTCACAACACAACACATTAACTCACAACACAACACATTAACTCACAACACAACACATTAACTCACAACACAACACAATAACTCACAACACAACACAATAACTCACAACACAACACATTAACTCACAACACAACACAATAACTCACAACACAACACATTAACTCATGGCCCAGAAGGGTCACAACACAACACATTAATTTACCTCACAACACATTAACTCACAACGGAAGTAAATCAGCAATGGAAGTGCTTTTATTCTGAAATTTCCACTGGGCTGAGCGGCTAACTACCTAACAGAAAGTAACGGCACAGTGAGCTGTGGAGGGAGCATGTTATTGCTACAAGAGAAGCTAGCAGCAGTGTTGCCAGAAACTTTCTCTTTACTATGGTTCTCTTTCCTCGCGCTGCACGCGCTCCGCTCCTCTCCTTTCTTCCGCTTCCTCCTCTCACATGCACGTGCAGTCCCCAACACACAGGAACACACCCACTCCGCAACACTAGACACCAAGAATGTGGAAAGATGGAGAGGAGAGGAGAGGAGCACGCAGCTGTGTTGGGGACTGCACGTGCCTGTGGGGGGCGGAAAAAAGGAGAGGAGAGGAGCGCGTGTGCAGCGACAGAGGGGGGTGTCAGAGCGGAGGGAGGAGTGTGCGTTCATATTGTGTGTGTTTAGAGGAAGGAGAACCATAGTAAAGAGAAAGTTTCTGGCAACACTGCTGCTAGCTTCTCTTGTAGCAATAACATGCTCCCTCCACAGCTCACTGTGATGTTACTTTCTGTTAGGTAGTTAGCCTCTCAGCCCAGTGGAAATTTCAGAATAAAAGCACTTCAATTGCTGCTTTACTTCCGTTGTGAGTTAAAGTGTTGTGAGGTAAGTTAATGTGTTGTGTTGTGACCCTTCTGGGCCATGAGTTAATGTGTTGTGTTGTGAGTTAATGTGTTGTGTTGTGAGTTAATGTGTTGTGTTGTGAGTTAATGTGTTGTGTTGTGAGTTATTGTGTTGTGTTGTGAGTTAATGTGTTGTGTTGTGAGTTAATGTGTTGTGAGTTAATGTGTTGTGTTGTGAGTTAATGTGTTGTGAGTTATTGTGTTGTGTTGTGAGTTATTGTGCTGTGTGTTAAGTTAATGTGTTGTGTGTAAAGTTAGTGTGTTGTGTATAAAGTTAATGTGTTGTGTTGTGACCCTTCTGGGCTACCGTAGGGCTCACCGCTGAGCGGGTATCGAGGAATAAGAGTCGATTTCCATGGATGAGCCAATGAGCGTTTAGATCCCGCCCAATTTCACTGATTGACAGACAGAGTCCTTCTCCTGAAAAAGCTCTTCATGAAATAAATACGCCATTGTGAAAAACAACAACATGAAATAAAAACAAAGCTACTTTGGAAAATATTGATTTTGAAATACGAGGTTCTGAAAAAAGACAGAATTATAATAATATTTAACATGATTAAAAATGAATATTTTAAAATGCTGTTTTAAAATAATGAACAGGTTTTTAAAGCAAAATGAATTACATGGAATAATATAATGGCTAATTTAAAATCTGTGTGCAGGTTTTTCACCATTTCATGATCTTTTTATATATTTATGAGAAATTTATTGGTTGATTTTTTATTTGCATGAGGTCATATTTATTTATTGAATTAAATATTTATTTATTTAATTAGGAACAGTTTAGGATTCCATACTGTGGAGTCCTAACCCTTGTTAATTTGTATAAAGATGTTTTTTATTGTGTAAATCATCATAAGAAAATTGCACTTTAGAGGGAAAAACGTCTGTATTTTGTTCCTTGATTTGCTGTAGATTTGATTCCAAAACATGTTTAGACAAAAAAATGAAAGATTAAATTAAATCCATTTCTGTTTAGATAGAAATTTCCGGTTCCGGGTTACAGCACGGACGCGTGTGGCTCACGGCGGCTATACAACTATCTTCAAGTGACTTAAAATATAATGCATACTTCGTCAGCCATTAACCCTTACTTATCCCACAAAAGGGACATTGTCATTGTCTCATAGTTATGACTCGCAGAAACGTTCTGTTCTGGTGCTGCTGGATCTTAGTGCCGCCTTTGATACAGTGGATCACCAGATTTTAATTGACAGACTTAGGAGTCGGGTCGGCCTCTCAGGAACTGCTCTTAACTGGTTTCACTCTTATCTCACAGATCGACACTTTTTTGTAAGTATGGATACTCGTTCCTCAGGAGTCCATGAAATAAGTTGTGGGGTTCCCCAGGGTTCAATCTTGGGTCCAATACTATTTAACTTGTATATGTTGCCTCTTGGGGATGTCATCAGGAGACACGGCGTTGACTTTCACAGCTATGCTGATGATACACAGCTTTACATCGCCGTGTCTCCTGATGACCTTGAACCTGTCAACACTCTTTTAAACTGCATTTTAGATATAAAGCTATGGATGGCAGAAAACTTCTTGCAGCTCAACCAGGACAAAACTGAAGTTTTAATCATTGATCCTGAAGACAAGAGAGAGATGATTTTACCCAAACTTAGGAATTTTAAATCTTCTCAATGTGTGAGAAACCTGGGCGTTCTTTTTGACTCTGAGCTGAATTTTATTCCTCACATCAGAAACGTTGTGAAAACAGGATTTTATCATCTTAAAAACATTGCCAGAGTCCGCCCGTTCCTCTCTCTTGCCAGCACAGAGGTGCTAATGCATGCTTTTATCTTCAGTCGTTTAGATTACTGTAATGCCCTGCTCTCTGGTTTACCCAAAAAGTCGATCTCAAATCTACAACTATTGCAGAACTCAGCGGCACGAGTTCTGACGAGGACCAGAAGGCGGGAACACATTACACCGGTTTTAAAATCGCTGCATTGGCTCCCTGTGCGTTTCAGGATTGATTTTAAAGTTCTTTTAATGGTTTACAAATGTTTTTATGGTCTTGGGCCTTCTTATTTGAATGATATTATTTTAAAATATGAACCCTCGCGGACCCTGAGGTCCTCTGGCACTGGCCTCTTAGTTGTCCCTAAGGTGAGGACCAAGACACAGGGTGAGGCTTCATTCCAACTTTACAGTCCTCGCCTGTGGAACAGCCTGCCGGAGGACCTCAGGGCCGCAGAGACCGTAGACATTTTTAAGAAGAGGCTCAAGACCCACCTTTTTAGTATGGCTTTTACATGACTTTGATCATTCCTTATGTCTTTTATTATTCATATATTTATTAATTAATGTATTTATTTATTTGTAAGGACTATTATTATCTCTGTTTTTAAGATGGTATTCTTTTTATTGTTATTTTACCGATGATACTTAGGTTATGTTTTAATCACTGACGTATTTTATTTTTTAATTACTAACATTCTTATATCTTATTTTATTTTTTATCTTTTTATTGTTATTTTAGGATCATTTTTATTCTGATGTTTTTTACTCCAGTGTTTCCTCTTGGGGATCCATTGTTCTTGGGCACCACCAGCTTGACCTGTAGGGGGTGCTGTTGCTGTGGTGCCCGTTCTCATTGGGCGGGCTGGGGTCCCACTCTGTGGTCTAATAACCATGGATGGGGCCCTGGGCTGCCCTGTGTTGGGCGGGCGCTGTGGTAATGGCCCCTGTGGTCCGGCTGGGCCTTGGAATGAATGGATCCCCATGATATCGTTTCCTCACAGCAGAACCAAGCCAGACCTTCTTTAAGCTGCAGTTCTTTGTTTCTGTTCAGGGTTCTACTGGGGTAACTGGGTGGGTGGGGGTTGGGGCAGGGGGTGGTGAGGGAGGGGTCCCTTCTTTGTGTGATTGTCCTTTGTTTTCCGTTTTTAACAACTTTCATTTTTTATGACTGTTTTATCTGTTTTTATGTTAAGCGTTTTGTGTTTTTAACCAAAATGAAAGGCGCTATATAAATAAATAAAGTTTGAGTTTGAGTCTTTTCTTTGGCAGCAAAGAAAGACATCCACAAATACAAACAGCAAAAAAGTGGCATTCACAGAGGATAAAGTGAATTTAAACAAAAATAAATAAGTAAAAATACACAGCAAAAACAACTGTTAAAGAACAAATAAAACAACAACTGACAAACAACAACAACAGTTTGTAAATAAATAAATGAGTGAATGAAGAAAACACCCATGGGTCCGTGGAGTGTCACTGTAATACGCTGTTGTACAGTCTGGGATTGACCTGTGGTAGCTCCTTCTTACACTGTGGGTGCAACAGTCTGGTGCTGAAGGAGCTGGTCAGCGCCTCTAGAGTTTGGTGCAGGGGGTGGGAGGGGGTATCCACGATGGATGTTAGCTTAGCCAACATCCCTCTGTCTGCCACCTCCTCCATGGACTCTAGTGTGCAGCCCATGACTGAGCCGGCCTTCTTAACCAGTTTGTTGAGCCTCCTCATGTCTCTGCCTGTACTGCCCCCCGCCCAGCATACAACTCCATAAAGGACTACTTAGACCACCACAGTGTCGTAAACGGTCCTGAGCAGCTGTCTGCACACCTCAAAGGTGCCGAAGGTGAAGGTGACTCTGGATGTTCACCGGTGAGTGTGGTGGTGAGGAGCTCCTGAAGTCCAGGACCAGCTCCTTCGTCTTGCTGGTGTTAAACAGCAGGTGGTTATTTTCACACCAGCCCACAAAGTCAGAGATGACCCCCCTGTACTCCTACTCGCCCCCCAACGATACACAGCCCACAATGTCCTGTCATCTGAGAACTTCTGCAGGTGACAGTGGTGGGAGTTGTAGGTGTAGTCCAATATGTACAGGGTGAACAGGAGTGGGGAGAGCACAGTCCCTTGAGGTGCCCCCATGCTGCAGACCGCTGAAGTGGTTCGGTTCCGTAGGACGAGGTGCTTTTGGAACAGGAACCAGGCAGGAAGTCTTCCAGAGGACTGGTACTTTCTCCAGTTTTAGGCTCATATTAAATATGAACAGCACCACCTCACAGAGCTGGTCTGCACATCCCTGAGGAGCCTGGAGCTGATGTTGTCAGGTGGATTTTCTCTAAAAAAAAGAGAGCTGACCATGGCCCCTAAAAAAAAAACAAGCAACAGGTGACTACTATGACATTAATAAGAATCTTGATGATATCCAAGCTATGTTGTATCCTTTCATGGAGCAAGTGAACGCTAAGCTAACTCCTCTCATGGAGCTAATGGTAGAGCTCCTTAAGAGTCCGAGCTCAAAACGAGCAACGAGATAACAGGGTCGACATTCTGGTAAAAAATCTGGATGATGTGGATCAACAAGTAAGAATGAATAATATCATTCTCACTGGAGTACCGATCAAACCTCGGGCAAAGCTAAATGCAGCTGGAGTTAGCATTGCTATGCTAATAGCGCTAGCATTCCTACCGGTTCTTCTGAAACGGAGAGCGATGGAGAGTCTCTAGAACACCAAGTGGAATCATTTGTCACATCTAAAGGGATTTCCCTGGATCTAAATACCATCAAGACCTGCCACCTGCTCCCCAGGAGAAAGGAGACGGATAAATCAGCGATCCTCATCAGGTTTGTGAATCAAAACACAAGCTAGCTCTGATGAATCAAAGGAGGAATCTGAAGGGATCTGTTTGGACCGGTCCCCCGGTTCTGGTTGTTAACAGCATGAAGGAGAAGTGTTTGATCAGGACATCTGAACCAACATGCAGTAATAAATCAAATAGTCAAATACAATTTCAAGAAATATGACGCCTGGATTCATCACTTTCTCTAAAAGTCTGAAGTGACCCTGATTTTCAGCAGTTCTGACATGCAGACAACCTGACCTCAACTTTCAGCGCTGCTGTCAATCAGCAGAAGAAGGAATACCAACCTTGGACATTCGACAGAATATGGACTCTTTTTTATTTCACAGCATTAGATAGATAGATATAGATAGATATAAACTTTATTAATCTCCCAAAGGAGAAATTCAGGTGTCCGGCAGCAAAACACACAACCACACACAACAAAAAACAGTAAAAAAGACAGTTCACAAAATATCAGTTCATATCAGGCAGGTTCATTAAATAGCCTGATAGCTGTAGGGACAAATGAGTTCTTAAAGCGCTCTGTCCTGCAGCGCAGTGAAAGGAGCCTATTACTCCTTGAGCTCCTCTGACCAGACATCGTGTTATGCAAGGGATGTCTGGGATTGTCCAGGATGCTCTGAGTCAAGGCCCTCATCCTCTTCTGCAGCACAGATCCCAGAGAGTCCACCCTCCTCCCGATCACAGATGCACATCTCTTAATCAGTCTGTCCAAACGAGTGCAATCCCTTGTGGTCATACTACCACCCCAGCATACAACCCCATAGAAGACAGCACTCGCCACAACCGACTGATAAAAGAGGAGCAACATGTCAGTACATACATCAAAGGACCTCAGCTTTCTCAGGAAGAACAGCCTACTCTGCCTTTTCTTATACAGAGCATGAGCCTGCTCTGACCAGTCCAATTTGTGGTCAATGTACACACCCAAGTACTTGTAGGAGTCAACCACCTCGATTCCCCCACCATCGATGATCACTGGCTGATTGGAGGACTTCCTACTAAAGTCAATGATCATCTCCTTGGTCTTTGATGTGTTTAGCACAAGACTATTGTCCCTGCTCCAGGAGGTGAATCTGGTGATGAGCTCCCTGTACTCCCTCTCATCCCCTCCCTTTACACACGCCACAATAGCAGTGTCGTCCGAATACTTCTGGACATGACAAGCTGCAAATGCATAATTAAAGTCAGCAGTGTAGAGTGTGAAGAGAAAAGGCGATAGTACAGTTCCCTGTGGTGCTCCGGTGTTGCTCATCAATGTTCCAGATGCACAGTTTCCCAGTCGGACAAACTGTGACCTAAGAGTCAGATAGTTGTGGATCCAGCGAACAAAAACTGGATCAACTCCCATCCCCTCGAGCTTCCTCTTCAGCAGCTGAGGTTGGATTGTATCAAAGGCACTTGTGAAGTCGAAAAACATCACCCTCACATATCTGCCAGTCCCTTCCAGAAAGGAGAGCACCCTATGGACCATATACAGGACTGCATCCTCCACTCCTATACTGTCCTGATAGGCAAACTGAAGGGGGTCCAACGCCCCCTCCACCTGGGGTTTGAGCCTCCGGAGTAGTAGTCTCTCAAAAGTCTTCATTATGACAGATGTCAGGGCAACTGGTCTATAGTCCTTCATCCCTGCAGGCCTTGCCACCTTGGGCACTGGGACAAGGCATGAGGTCTTCCACAAGCCAGGGACACATCCTGTCTCAAGACTCCTGTTAAAGATGGTTTGAAGAGGCACCGCCAGCTCTGACGCACAGTCCTTTAGCAACCGTGGTGATATTCCGTCAGGACCAGCAGATTTCCAACCATTGAGCCTCCTGAGCTCTATGCACACTTCCTCTACACTCATAGGTTGTACAGCATCAGGGCTGGAGCTGGAGCAGGCGCTGCTGGGTGGAGGAGAGGAGCAGGTCACAGCCGCAGAGGTGTAGGAGCTGCCACTTGGTGTAGTAGAGGAACCAGTCACAGCAGCAGAAGTCAAGGACCTGCCACTGGGTGAAAAAGGGGAGCCGGTCACAGAGGTGGGGGAGTCACTGATGGTTGGGTATGGGTTACCTTTACCATTACCTTTTTATTAAAAAATAAAAATCATAAAAGCTTAATCAGTTATCCACTGTCCAATTTAGAATCCTTTGTGGCCCACGGGTCAGTTTGCCCACCCCGGGGATAGACTATATCATGATCACATAAGCATAAAACACATGTTTACACTAACACTCTCTGCTAAAAAGAAATGAAGCAGATTTCTTTAACATAGAAAGAAACTCACTGTTCAGAGTAGAGTCCATCTCTTAGGTTGATGGATTTTCTGGTTGAAGCATCTGCTCCTGGATCTCATTGTTTTCTACAGCTGTGAGATCAGAAACTGTTAGTCTGAATCCTCATCTGAACTGAAGCTTCAACAAACATGAAACTCTGATGAAAAACTTCTAAACTAGTCACTATAAATACAGAGAAAACACCTGAAACTAAGAAGAAAACCTTTACTTACGAGATGGTGGACGCTTGGCTAAAATGAAAAAAAAAAAAAAAAGACAACTAGTAAACATTTCAGTTTTCTTTCAGTAAATAACATTTTTCCTCTTGATAAACTGGATGTGAGCCAAACATAATTGGAGATAAATCTTAACTGAAAGGAAAAATCTGTTTCTTTCAAATGTTTTTGTAAGGAAAAAAATAGATTCAAAATTTAAGTCAAAGTCTAAAATGAAAACAACAATAACTCACCGTTCTTCTTCTTGTAAAGAATGAATGCAGACACAGAGAGAATGACAGCAATAACAGCAGCGATAAAACCAATGATGATCAACATCTGACTGGAAGAATCTGAAGAGAAAAAACACAAACAGATGAATTAAAAACATTCATCAGTCAAAATAAAATCACTCCAGTGGAGGTGAAGTTTACATCCTATAAATGTATTAAATCCAGCAGATTTAATCTCTATAATCTGATCAAATTATTGATTCAAATTTAAGAATTTTTAGAAAACAGCAACAATCAAAGAACAGAAGAGAAGATTCTGAGCTGGAAACACTAGAATCCATCACTTCAGTCCTCTAGAACAGAAAGACAAAGAGGTTTAGTCTGAATTCCTCCATCTTGAATCCATCTCACCTTCATTGGTTCTGATCTTTGCTTTCTCCAGTTTAGTGATGACGTCTTCTTGGACTCCAGAGAGCTGAAACACACATTCATATCTCTGCATGTCTTCTCCTGATGGAAGCTGGAGATCAGCCCTCATCTGGAAAGTTCCATCATTGTTGGGGAGGATCTGTCCTTTCTCCACTCCTTCATGGATCTCCTCTCCATCTCTCCTCCACAGCAGTTCAGCTCTGTCAGGATAGAAACCTGTAGCATGACAGCTGACTGCAGAGGAGGAGGACTTCTGGAGGAGAGACACTGATGGAGGAACTGGAACAGGGAGAAAGATGGACGGAAATGATTCTGTAATATTCATATCTGATCAATATTTAACACGGTCACTCATTATGTCAACTTCTAAAAATGCTTCATGTTAATATTCTGTGTTCTGGACATTTGAATGACAATAATTTAAGATTAATTCTAAGATTACAAATCAGAGAAAGGACAAAAAAACTGAAAAGAAACTAACAAAGTAGAAGAATGATGAAAATAAAACTAAAGAAAGAAAATGTGAGAATACTGATTTACCCCCCCCCCCCCCCCCCTGATCAGAGCTGCATGTGACAAATTTATGAAAACACTTCAAAATGGTGTTTGGTCTTTAGGTTTTATCTCCATAGCAAACATTTGATGTTTTGTCGTCTGGAGGTGATGAACATGCTGTCATTGTTAGGAGAATCTCTAAAAGTAAACTTTTGGGTTTCCTTAGCAACTGAAGTTGTTGTTAACCACGCCCACATTGCTGATTGGATGTTATATCGTTTCTTTTAGATTGAGCCATTCATTCATTTGTTACATTTTCACGTTATTCTGGTCAAACATGTGCGAGCATCAGGGAAACGCCACTTTGTGAGCTCACCGCTCTAAAGCTGTTAGAAATCTACAACTTTAAATCAAACATCAAGTAGATTCTAATGATGCTCAGGAATGTGAGAATAGATTGAAATCACTAGAAACAGTTTCATTTGTAGTTGGGTGTAGAGGTTAGAGGGAAAAATTCTAGATGAAGGTCTGTTCCTGAGGTCAAAGGTAGACTTAAGCTGGGAACATTTATGTGAAATTTTGTGAAGATCACTCAAACAAAAATCTTTTTTCTATGTTGTATAAAATGTGAACATTCCTACATTTCAGTCAGACGACTCATGCAGTAAAAATATTTATTTTCACATTCTTAAGTTGGCATACACATTCTTTGTTTGGCATAAGGCTCCATACAATTCCATGAGGTAAGGTTTCCATAAAATTTTTGGGTATTAACTACCCCTAACGGAGCTCACAGGTGGAAGCTGGGGAGGAGGGAGGGGCGATGCATGCAGCGCATGCGGTAAGGAAGAAGATGAACGACTGCACACCTGGACTTAAATAGGAAGCTGAACAGGTGAGTTAATTAACTGAACCGCCCTAGGGGAGTAACCGACGTAAAACACCGCTGAGTGCCTGCCTGAAATACGACCAAGGTCGTTCATTTCACCCTTTGCCACAAAGTGGTCGCCAAGATGTAGATCCTGTGGCCATCCCATAATAATTGCAAAACTTTCTCTGAATATTCCTGACACGTGTGTTCTTGTTTCATTTGTGGGTTTTTGTGGATTCCTTCACCATGTCAACAAATCTTTTTCAGTGTGTTCTAGGTCCATGCTAGATTTGATTCATTCAGATGTAAAATCTGTCTAGAGATAAATCTATTCTCCAGTTTAAAAACACTGAGAAGTTAATGTGAGTTTACTTTTTCTCATCAGAGAACTCCTTCCATAATTCACGTATTTCTTCAACCATCCAGGACAAATCTGGGTTAGGTAGTTCTTTAAGTCTGCCAATTCAGCTGTGTCATTGTTCCACTTGTGTTTGGTGATGACAGCCTGCTGTTTTGCAGCAATCCATGACTCTGACTCCAGGTCAAAGACAAGGAAGTCTTCTCCATCATAACCGTATTGATCATAACCTTTGACCTTTCCAGTCTCATCATCCCACTCACATCCGTACATCCTCTGAAACACGTGAACACCTGAGAGAAAAGAACACAGAGAACCTCAGTTAATCTGAACACAATGACAGAAAAATCTGATGATTTCTAATCAGAAACACAGAAATTCATGAAGGATGTTTGATCTAAAATAAATCAAATGTCTGTTTCAGACATGAAAATTCTGTAAGTCTCTGATCCAAACACTGATTCTTTTCTCCACAGCCTCCTCTGAAACAAAACATCAGAGTCAATATCATAGTCAAAGAGACATTTAGGGCTAAAAAATTCTAACATTTCTCTTTTTCTTCTGTTTAAATCCCCAAATTACTTTAGAATTTTCTCATAGAGGTTCAGCTCCTAAAGTCCTGATCCAACCTAAACACTTTTACAGAAAAGTTTGTTCTAAAATTCTCCAACATCTGTTTCTAGACGATCTCATAAAAACAGCAGAAATGAATAAAATTCCACCAAAACATATTTAACCTGATTATTTCATCAGAGCTGACTCAGCAAAAAACAAATGAAAGATTCTTGCTGTAAGTGAGACAGAAATGTTAGAAACTTTTTTCTATTTTAAACTAAATGAGAGAGAAATTTCTATTAAAATGATATTGAAAAGAATTAAACACATTATGAGCCAAACATTTGAGTTTTTACAGGTTTTATGGATTTTGATGATGATGATGATGAATGTTACTGATGAAGCTGAAAGGATAAAGAAGACTTTAAATCAAAGTGAAGCTTCTGTTTTCACAGCTGCTGACAGACTGACTGAAATCTCCCATCATCCCCTGCAGCGTTCAGAAGCTGCTTTCCGCTCCACACGGACCATCATGCATTGCGTCCTGAATCCAGCAGACAGACAGCAGAAGCTGTTCAGGACGTCTGTGAGCAGAACTGAACTCCTCAACATTTCAGAGGCTTTTCTGCCTGATCTGCAGGATTTCAGACGTTATACATAAAATGTCTCACAGCCAGATTTCCACACGTGTTCAGTGTGAACATTAAACATGATCAGGACACTAAACATGATCAGGACGTGTTTGAATGCAGCTCACTTTTAAAATATTCACCAATAGGCTGTATATGGTGCTTCGAGCAGAAAGACAACTAAGCGAGTGAATTCAGAAACAGTGAGCGACCTTTACAACCGCGTAAGCGCAATTCTAACCGAGCATTTTACAACTGCACGGTTGCAATCTTAACTGAGAGGCGATCCTGCGTGCTCGCTGGGTTTGAGCGCAGTGTTCAGGGGGTGCTTTTGTCTCTTGGGCGGGGGGCTAACCATTCTGGTTGATCTGATTGTCCAAATTTGCATGACAAGTCCGGTGAGGCAGCAGGGCAGAACTTTCATTTTTTGGAGCAGGGGTGGCTAACACGCGCTTCTTGCCAGTAAGCATGCGGCTCTCTGCCTCTTATCATATTTTCTAAATACCGTACTTTCACGGCCATAAGGCGAACATAAAAGTCTTACATTTTCTCCAAAATGTACGGAGCGCCCTACGTTGCGGCTCTAATGTGTCGTGTGACTTGGGCAATGAGGATCTAGTAGAGAACTGCATGAGAACGGCACGGAAGGAAGTGAGGACGTGAAAGAAGACACCCCCTTGCCCCAATAGTAGAAAGGTGCAGATATGTTCATGATACAGAACAATATTGTTTTGGAAACCCTGAAAATGCAAAGAGACACAATTATGAAGTATGGAATCACATCTCTGCCATAAAGTGAAAGGGCGTAAACACAACTAAGCGGGCGTATTTAGGAACTGAGTGAGTGAACCTCACAACTGCGCTGGCGCAATTCTAAGCAAGCAACCCCGTATTTTACAACTGCACGACTGCAATCCTAACTGAGCAGAGATCCCGCGCGGTCAGTTCTCTTTTGCGCCCTCACCTGGATTTACGCTCAGTGTTAAGGGGGCGTTATTGTCACTAGGGGGGCGGTGTTCAGGGGTGTGTTTGTCACTTGGGGGCAGGGACCTTTCTGGCTGATCTGATTCGCCAAAATTTTCGGTGAGGCAGAGGGGCGGGACTTTCATTTTTCAGAGCAGGGGGGCTAAACAGGCGGCTCATGAACTGCAATGAGGCTCTCTGCCTTTTACTATATTTTCTATGTACAGTAATTTCACAACCATAAGGTGAGAGTCTTATATTTTCTCCAAAATGTACAGAGCAGCCCTAATGTGTTGTTGTGTGACTTCAGTAAAGAGGAGGAGAGAACAGCATGAGAACGACATGAAGAGAGGTGAGGACGTAAAAGAAGACCCCCCCCCAATAGTACAAAGGTGCAGATATGAGCATAATGCAGAACAACTTAGTTTTGGAAACCCTGGAAATCAAAGAGACACGATTATGAGGCACAGTTTAAACTGCAAGCTGTCAGCTACGCGGAGGAACACGGGAATAGAGCAGCTGCAGTTCGGTTAAGTTAGATCTTCACAGATTCGGACTTCCTGCTTCAGTAACTCTTCTGATAAACGTTCAAATGTGTTAGCAAGTATCTCAATCCTTTTGTATTACCACAGAGAGTGAACTACAAAAGCATTTCTAAAGAAAAAAGATCGTTTTTATTGCCTTTTAATCAGAATTGTTCGCTTCAAGCTGTGAATGCAAACAGAGCAGGGAGCCGGCTGCTAAGGGACCGTCAACAAAGTGCAACCTCTGTGAAACACCATTCTGTAAAAATCAATAAACTTTTAAAAAACGAATACATGTCCTATATTTATATGAACTGGTAATGAAAACTCGTCAGCATAGTCATGCTACATTATTATTATTATGCTAAAATTTATTAGAAAGTCAATCTCTTATTTATTGCATATAGTTTTTAAAATTTAATTGAGATATGAATCATAACATATGTGCACAAAAGCTCTGAAGATACCAAAGCTTCTGTCACCAAACCTCCTGTACTGACTAATCATGACCTTATTGTCCTACTGCAATAAAGATTATGTCAATAGTTCACTTTGTTCATTGTTAGGATTTTTTCATATTTAAATATTGATCAGATTTAGTCAAAAATGCTCAATAGCTTTGAAGATGCTGTAGTTACGGACACAAAACCTCCCGTACTGACTAATCATGACCTAGTTTTCCAACTACAATAAAGATTATGTTAAAAACATTCTAGCATCTTCAGAGCTATTGAGCATTTTTGACCAAATCTGATCCATTTGTAAAAATGAACAATTTCTAAAAATACAATAAGGTATGGAGAGAAATTAGACTCAGTCGGATTTGTGCGTGCGTAATTCTTGATTTGTGCGTAAAGTAGGATTTGTGTATGCATATTCTTGCTTTGTGCGTGCGTAAATTAGGATTTGTGCATAAATTTGGATTTGTGCGTGATTTGTTACTCACATAATACGTTTTGTGTATAAGTTAAAATAATATAAAATGGAAAAAATACAAAATGCAATTTATATATGCACAAATTAAGATTACAACAGCTTGAAACTACTTACACACACACATCTTTAAAAAACACGCACAAATCCCTTGTTACGCACACACGCAGCCAAAGTTACGCACGGATCTACCTTGAGACTGTTTTCACTGTTTTCTCACAAATTTGTCCGTAAGTGCTGCATTTAAATACCAGTCGAATGCTCGGTCATTAGAATTTTCCTATCAGCCTTCCCGTCTAAACGTATTTCCTTCAGTGGGTGTAGCAGGGCTTAAAAAAACTTTAAGGGAAAATAAAAATTATTATTTGAGAATATGGCATTCACTTTTAAACGCTAAAATATATATTAAAAGTATGCTTTTGATATGAGACGGTTTCTGACAGTTTGTGCAGAAATTCTGTGGTTATGCAAACCGATTGTTTCAGCAGCTGTCTGAGTGGCTGGTCTCAGACGATCTTGGAGGTGGACATGCTGGATGTGGAGGTCTTGGGCTGGTGTGGTTACACGTGGTCCTGCGGTTGTGAGGCCGGTTAGATGTGCTGCCAAATTCTCTTTGGAGACGGCTTATGGTGGACAAATGGACATTCAACTGCTTAGCAACAGCTCTGGTGGACATTCCTGCTATCAGCATGCCAATTGCACGCTCCCTTAAAACTTGCGACATCTGTGGCATTGTGCTGTGTGATACAACTGAAGATTCAGAGTGGCCTTTTCTTGTGGCCAGTCTAAGGCACACCTGTGCAATAATCATGCTGTCTAATCAGCATCTTGATACGGCACACCTGTGAGGTGGTATGGATTGTCTTGGCAAAGGAGAAGTGCTCACTATCACAGATTTAGACAGATTTGTGAACAATATTTCAGCGAACTGGTTATTTTGTGTATGTGGAAAATGTTTCACATCTTTGAGTTCATACATGCTAGAATTCTTTTTTTTTTAACATAATCTTTATTGTAGTAGTAAATAAGGTCATGATTAGTCAGTACGGGAGGTTTTGTGTCAGTAACTACAGCATCTTCAAAGCTATTGAGCATTTTTGACCAAATCTGATCAATATTTAAATATGAAAAATTCCTAACAATGAACAACGTGAATTATGACATAATCTTTATTGCAGTAGGACAATCAGGTCATGATTAGTCAGTACAGGAGGTTTGGTGACAGAAGCTTCAGTATCTTCAGAGCTATTGTGCACATATGTTATGATTCATGTCTTTATTAAATTTTAAAAACTATATGCAATAAAATAGAGATAGACTTTTGTGAGGAAACTGTTTTTTCTAAATAGGACTGTAAAAAGGAAGGTTTAAGGTTTGTACCCACAGTTCTCTGCACACAGAAACGAATTAATAATGACTCAGAGACGGATACTTACCTTTTGTGGAAGTTTTACTTCGTACAAGTTGCACAGACAATTTGTACAAAGGGGACAGACAGATGAACATGATGCATTCAAAGTCTGAACATTATTATAATTCTGTCTTTTTTCAGAAGCTCGTATTTCAAAATCAATATTTTCCAAAGTAGCTTTGTTTTTATTTCATGTTGCTGTTTTTCACAATGGCGTATTTATTTCATGAAGAGCTTTTTCAGGAGACTGAGTCTATCTGTCAATCAGTGAAATTGGGTGGGATCTAAACGCTCATTGGCTCATCCATGGAAATCGACTCATACTCCTCGATACCCGCTCAGCGGTGAGCCAGTCAGAGAGACGACATATTTCAGCTGTATCCAAATAGAGACAAACTATCTGTGCTGCAGAAGATGCAATCATGGAAGACTCTGTTTTTGTAGTTTGAGGGTTTGTGTGGACCAAACCACAGAGGAGCTCCGGTCGTCCACATCTTGAAGTCCCCCGTTGAAACACTCCTCATTCTCACGACATTCACTCAGAGCTCACATGTGCTTTACACTATCGGCTCGCAGGAGGTGAGCTGGCAGACCGACAGAGTCAGACCAGGCAGCTGCAGAAAGCGGAACAAGCCTGCTCCGCCTCCTGAACCTTATGATATTTTTCTATTTTCATTGAGACCATGATTATAATCAGGTCCTCTGGTTTTATTTTTCCCTCTCAGGGAAAATGTTGAACCTTTCCTACGATGACGTTTCTGACCGTGGTCAGAAAACGCAGCGAAGATTCAGGGTTTGATTTGGGGTTCAATTCCCCGTTCAGACGCTTCCAGTAGAGGGGGTCAAAAGAACAATTCTCTATACTTTGGAGGAAACCTGTATTTTACTATTACTTTTCCGGGGAACTGAGCAACAGACCCTTAACTTGCGCTCACACACACACACACACACACACACACACACACACACACTCCTGCGCTGCCTGGGCGCTCTGATTCACACGTAATTTAAGACGTAGTTTGACTGCAGGAGCTGAAGCAGAGACTCTCTGATGATGTCATGAACTCAGACATGGACACATTGTTATCATGTGGAACTATTCAAGATAAATAAACCTGATCTTTTAACACTCCGTGTGCATTGTGCACCCATGCATTGTTACTGAGATAAGCACAGGCAACCGCTCCGTGTGGCTATCAGGCTAAAAAACATTAGCTGCTAGCTCCTCCCACACGCAGCATGGCGCGTTCATGGAACTCCAGGTCATAGAAGCTCAGTGGAACTCCAACAGCCACCCAGCCTAACTAAGGCCACTACTAGATGTTCATGAGAAGATGAAAATTGCAGAACCGACCACAAAATCACCTGAATTATGCACACTCGTCCAAAGCCAAATTTAGAACCAAATTAGAACCAAAACTGCCCAATTTATTGTAACACTGTAGATGTGTAGAGGTGCACACTCCCCCTAGTGTTGAGGGGTGTGCATTGCGCCGTCACGTTCGCTGAAGCATCTTCCATCGATGTAGTCAGGATGCTGCTGCTCATGTCTGAGTAAAGGAGTAGCCAATCATAAAAGTGTCTCCACCTTGTCTAGTTTGATTGACAGACAGAGACATTCTCCGGAAAAAGCTCTTCATGAAATAAATACGCCATTGTGAAAAACAGCAACATGAAATAAAAACAAAGCTACTCTGGAAAAAATTGATTTTGAAATCCGAGGTTCTGAAAAAAGACGTAGAATTAAAATAATATTCAACATGATTAAAAATGAATATTTAAAATGCTGTGTGCAGCTTTTTCATCATTTCATGATCTTGATTGTGTATTTGCATGAGGTCATATTTATTTATTGAATTAAATATTTATTTCTTTAATTATGAACAGTATAGGACTCCATAGGGCCAGTTGTTCAAAAAGTTTAATCTGGATCAAAATTATCCGGATTTGGAAATCACATTTCTTCCTATGCAGGATCAGGTAATCCGTCTTACTTTTATGCCGGTTTTTTAAAGCAACATTGGACTGGATCACCCTGATCCAGATACACAGTTTACAAGATTACCAAATCCAGATTACCTGTGCTCTAAATGGGACCACATATCACAACACGGGCTACCAGCTATGTAAAGAACAGGTAGAAGAGCCAACATGGGGTCCATTAGAGTTTGTTATTTTGAGACAAAACACAAAAATAACAAACATCCACTTCCATTCATAATTTCTTTTATGACCCATCATCTGAGTCACAAAAAATAACAGCAAATATACATTAACAAATACATTGTGGATATTTTGAAAACTTCTTAAATAGAATGGCTTTAACAAAACAAAGAATGAAATAAATAATTTAACAAAATAAAGAATGTTCAGGGAGGTTTTTTTATCTGAGGAGGAGAGACCAACATTTCCAAGCTCTGCTTTTAGGAGGCGGATCTGCAGTCTTGCTTTGGTTTGCTGCAGTTTGGTCAGCTTGTTTTGTTATTCTGCCAGGAGTATCTGTGCTTCTGCTCTTTCAGTCTCTCGTTTTAGAAGTAATACATAGGCATCATCATTATTTTTGACAGGCTCATCTTTGATGATTGTTTCTTTGAAATTAATATACGGTGATGAATTGAATATATTATTTTTGTTTGTTATTGAAATCTGTTTCGGGGATTATTTCATATTTCATTGTTTTTACTTTACTGAATAGCTTAATTGGTAGCTTATGTCTACTATATCTACTTTATCACTTACAACGGTTACACAAGTCAAGTGCAAAATATGAATAAAAGTATAAACACTAAATGAAACAAATGTATTATTTGACCAATTTTAAAATTTTCTACATTTCCCTCCTGGAATCCACCTTTAAATCCTACCCCCTGTTGGGATCAGGATAATCCAGTTTTTTTGGATCAAAGTTATCCAAATCCTACTGACAACTTTTGAACAACACAAACTGAAGGTTTGATCCAGATTAGAACTAGGATTGGATTCTGTGATCTAATCTGATTTCAGATTCCTTCTTTCCCTTTTGAACAACCCATTTTCAAGATTTGATCCAATCCGATCACCAAAATCCGATCATCTTACCTTTGAACAACTGGCCTTGGGTGCTGCTTTATTTTTGCAGGATTTGGATTCAGAAACTGAAAAGACGGAGCAAAAAGTTTTTAACCACCAGAGGGCACAGCACCACTGAAAACACCACTGATAAAGTTTTTTTCTATATCTTTTTTAACATTTTAAATGACTTCAAGCAGCTTTGAGGGGACAAGAACAAGAAATTTAAACAAAGCAAATTTTAAAAAGTGAATTATTTATCGATGTGGCGCTTTTCTGCTACTTTCACTTTCGTTGTTAACCTCAGTCTGTCAGTTTTACCCAGATATTAGTGACGTTTGCTCTCAGAGATCATTTCTATTGGTTTAGATCGTGGTCACGTGTTTAGACTCTACCATCTATTCTCTGATGTTTGATCCAGAACCTCACAAAGATTGTACGTCGGATGGTCTCTTACTGAGTTCCTCAGAAGATCCAGAATGAAGATCCAGATGTTTCTATGTTTTCTGGGACTGAGTTTCCACGGCGCTGCTGCAGGTCAGTCACCATTTTTTAACGTTTAGATTTTATTTTGAAATGTTTGTGTTTTTATCAATCATGTTCCAAATGGAATTTGTTTCCTCTAAATTGTAAAGCGTCGTCTCTGATTTGTGAAAACTCGAAATAGGTTGATTTTTATCGCATTTTGCGCAATGAGTCCACCTTTGACCGGGTCCTGTTCAAAAACCGCTGGACCTGGACTGCTCAAACCTGGATTAAATTATGCATTAGATACTAAAGAACCCATTAAACACAGTTTCTGATTTGTGAAAACTTCCTCTGATTTGTGAAAATGTGAAATGGGATGATTTTGACCGCATTTAGTGCATTCAGTCCATTTAGAAACTGTGTTTAATGTATTTTTCAGTATCTAAATCATAATTTAATCTAGGTTTGAGCAGTTTAGGTCCAGCGGTTTTTGAACAGGACCCGGTCAAAGGTGGACTCAATTTGCAAAATGCGATCAAAATGAACCTATTTCACATTTTCACAAATCAGAGATTGGTTTCACAAATCAGAAACTGGGTTTAATGGGTTCTTTAGTATCTAAATTATAATTTAATCCAGGTTTGAGCAGTCCAGGTCCAGCGGTTTTTGAACAGGACCCGGTCAAAGGTGGACTTAATGCGCAAAATGCAATCAAATTAATCCTATTTCACATTTGACAAATCAGGGGAAGTTTTCACAAATCAGAAACTGGGTTTAATGTATTTTTCAGTATCTAAATCATAATTTAATCCAGGTTTGAGCAGTTTAGGTCCAGCAGTTTTTGAACAGTACCTGGTCTAAGGTGGACTGAACGCACTAAATGCGGTCAAAATCATCCTATTTCACGTTTTCACAAATCAGAGGCTGGTTTCACAAATCAGAAACTGTGTTTGATCTACTCTTTACTATCTAAATCATAAATTATTCCAGGTTTGAGCAGTTTAGGTCCAGCGGTTTTTGAACAGGACCCGGTCAAAGGTGGACTCATTGCACAAAATGCGATAAAAATCAACCTATTTCACATTTTCACAAATCAGAGGAAGTTTTCACAAATCAGAAACTGTGTTTAATGTGTTCTTTAGTATCTAAATTATAAATTAATCCAGGTTTGAGCAGTCCAGGTGCAGCGGTTTTTGAACAGGACCCGGTCAAAGGTGGACTCAGTGCGAAAATAACAGTGGAATGCTCCTTTAGTGCACTCGCGAATCGGAAGCCAACTTCAGTGTCGTCTTTAATGGGTTCTTGAGTATCCAATGCATAATTTAATCCAGGTTTGAGCAGTTTAGGTCCAGCAGTTTTTGAACAGGACCCGGTCAAATGGGATTTTAGTTCGAAAATAACAGTGGAATGCTTCTTTAGTGCACTCGCGAATCGGAAGCTGTGAATCTGAAGCCAACTTCAGCGTCGTTCACGAGGTAATAATTTATGTTAAAGTGAAATAACCTCATCAAAAGTGACGAGATTCTTTAGTAAATCTCTGTTTAAACCTGAAGTTAATGTTTCTGCATTCACAGAGAGGTATTTTTAAAGTTTAAATTCTTTAAACTGAATTCCATGTTGTTGTTGAGATAATTTCTATTGGTTTAGATCGTGGTCACGTGCTCCGACTCTTCCATTTATTCTCTGATGTTTGATCCAGAAGATGACAGATTCTTCATCGGTCAGTGTCAGACTGAGATCCTCAGAAAATCCAGATTGAAGATCCAGATGTTTCTGTGTTTTCTGGGACTGAGTTTTCACGGCGCTGCTGCAGGTCAGTCACCAGTTTTTACCTTTGGATTTTATTTTGAACTGTTTGTGTGTTAATTTCCGATTTATGGTTTTCGTCTTTAAAACTGAAGTTTTTTATAATTATAAAGTGAAAAAGAGTTTAAAACAAAAGTGACGTCACTGAAGTCTGGTTTTATTTAGTAAATCTTTGTTTTTAACCTGCATATCATGTTTTTGCTTTTACAGAAACGTATTTCTAAAGTTTAAATTCTATAAACTGAATTCATGTTGTTGTTTTTTTTTTTCAGTGTCTCATTCTCTGAAGTATTTCTACACCGCTTCCTCTCAAGTCCCGAACTTCCCAGAGTTCGTGTCTCTCGGTTTGGTTGATGATGTTCAGATTACTCACTATGACAGCAACATCAGAATGATGATTCCTAAACAGGACTGGATGAAGGAGGCCATGGATGAACAGTACTGGAAGAGTCAAGCTGATAACAGTCTGGGTATCCAGCAGACCTTCAAAGCCAACATTGAAATAGCAAAGCAGCGCTTCAACCAAACTGGAGGTGAGCTGCTTTATTTATTTATTTACTGATTATGTGTTTAAACGATTCTGTTCAGAGATTCAGTTAATAAATGAAATCCTCATTTAAAGGAAATAAAAACATTTTTATTTATTCCAGTTTATCATCAAACATGTTTCTAATTCCTGAGTAAAATCTTAATCTAAAACCAGATTTAACTTTTTTATTCTTATGATTTACTGCAAAGTTTATTAATTAATAAAACTTTATTTCCCACATCCATAATCAATAATACTGATCAGCTTCTTCTCTAACAGGATGTATAAAGATGCAACAGTTTAACCATAAATAATTCACAGTCAGTTTCAATAATTTGATTCTATTTTATCAATTTAAATGCTAAGAGTTTTATAGCAAAAAAATATCGCGCTAGTTCATTTGGCAATGCTCGTATCGATTCAAAATGCTGTGATGACAACATTTATGACAAGTTTACCTTATTTCTGAGCATCATTTAGTGTCTGACTCTTGTTGTCCACTTCACCCTCCCACCGCTAGTTGGCAGCAGAGCACATGGAGCCTCTTTGAGCAGCTCTACTCAGCACAAAACAACAGGAAGACTGCAGCTAGTGGCAGCTTGTTCTGTTGTTATGAGACATGAACTACTTTGATTTTACTTGTGATTGGTACCAAACAGAAACTCTGAGCCATGTTGCTGCCAGTAGCATATAAAAACGCTGATTGTTGTGCTTTTTAGTGGCTCAGATAAAAACTAGTGAAGCAGTATAGCAGCGCAGTATAGCATCGGCAAAGCGGGCTAAAGTTCTGCAGAACCTCACAGCAACAGATTCTAGTTTAGCGACCTGGTATTCCAGGAAGCATGTTTAAACTACCCTGAGTTTAAGCCAGAACTCTGGCTGGAATCCGCCTGAACTTGCTTACTCTGGGTATGTTGGTTCCAAAAGACCGGATATGATTTTGCGTAATTATGCTCGACTTGGTAACCCTGGGTTAACGCACGTGCACAGCGAGTACATAAAGACATTCTCAATGGATCGCAGATTTCTGGAGTCACCATGGAAACGCGTGGAGAAAAAAAAGAAAGCGCTATACTTTAGTGAGACAGAGTCTGAGATTTTAATGACGGCGTATGAAGATTATACGTCCATCAAAAAAGTAACACGGATGCATCATCAAAAGAAAGAGTTTCTGCTTGTAGTAGTAGAACAGACAAAGTAAACGCACGAGTTTCTGATCTTATTTCCATTTTCCTTGTGACGCAAATATATATATATATATATATATATATATAACTTATCCAATTTTGCCAACTTAAATGAATTACTTCTATTGGAACAAGTAATTGAGTTAAATTTATTCAACCTAATTTCTTACATCTATAAAACTCAATAATTGTTTATACAACTCAAATTTACATATTTATCTAACTAAATGTCATAGTACTCCAATTCAATTAATATTTTTTCCATTTTAATTAATTATATTTCTTGAACTCTCATATGTCTATGTAAGAGCCTGCAGATATACTCATTTTTATAACAACAAAAAGGACGGGGAAAAAATGCATGGAGAGCATAAATTCGTCAAGAATTATCCGTCATTGTCATCGTGGTATGGCGCGGAAGGGGTGCTATATAAACTCATCATCCTCTCTCTCCCTCTCACTCATGGTGCAGAGACTTGAGCAAAGTAGGACATAATAACTCGGCAAAACACAGTAAAACAGCTAAACAACTAAACATATTTGGTCAAAAAGCCACACTTAAACCTAAATCAGTCCAGACATGCAAAGGGAATGGTATCCCACAATCCCTTGCGGTGCTGATCTAACAGCAGCACCAAAGTTATGAATTTGAATGAAAGTAAAATAACTCTCTGAAACCTACATGTTATTTTTAAGCTGACGTAACAAAAAAATGATTTCTCTTAACTGAATCAAATAATTAAGTTAGATCAAAGTAAACAAGTTTAATTTTCCAACATCCATATGTGGTCTTCTCACCCTCTCACGGTGGAAAAAGTATTATCTGAGCTTCTTCATCCACTAAATCATCTTCAAATGGACACGCCATGCTCCCTCACCTCTCTGAAAACAAACTAAGCTTCAACTAAACCTGCTCCAGACCAGGTTATTTTCAGAGCATGAGTTGCCATGGCAACTTGACATACCCTGAAACATACCTCCATTTCTGGAACCGAAAGCTGAGGTTATCAACTTCCTTAGCCTCAAATTTACCGTGGGAGCTAGCATAACCTGCTTTCTGGAATACCCCCCTGATGGATCAGAGGGATGTGTACAACGCTCTGAAAAAAGGCCGACATCGGCCATTACTAGTTTACTAGATTACCTTCGCCTGTGAGATAGCGTAGCTGCAACGATGCAGAGCAGACTGTGATGTAAAAAAAAAAAAGCCTCTTTGTCACATTAAAGCAGCTTTCCTTTATTCTGTGATGCTGCTGAAATATTTAAAAGTACTGGAGTAACTACATTAAGCAATGTTGAAAATAAACAGCATTTTAGTTCCCTAATAGAAACTTATTGGTTAAGGCACATTCATTCTTTGTTTTTTCCTATTCTGAAAAATATTTTGTTGTGGAAATCAGACAATGTTGACTGTTCCCTTTCTATATTTTTAGTTACCAAAATAAAAGCACATGAATGTGTTTTGGGTAAATGCAACTTATATATGAGATACAGTTGCAGTGCTTAACATTGTGATCATTAAATAAACTGAATTGGACTATTTTATTAAACGGAAGATGCATTGAAATGACGATTTTATCGTGTTTCTGGCAGATACTCGTAGCAGTGTTTACAGCTTACCCTAGGGCGGTTCAGTCAATTAACGCACCTGCTCAGCGTCCTATTTAAGCCCAGGTGCGCAGGCGTTCATTCTCTTTCTTACCTTCAGCGCTCATTCTTCGCCCCTCCCTCCTCCTCGGCTTCCACCTGTGGGCTCCGTAAGGGGGTTTTGTTACCCGAAAGTTTTATGGATATCTCTCATGGAATTGAACGGAGCCTTATGCCAAACCAAGAGATGTGAATGCCAACTAAAGTATGTGGAAAATGTCAAATAAATATTTCTTACTGCAAGAGTTGTCTGACTGAAATGTAGGTATATTTCATCTTTTCATCATTTTTTTTTTTAAAAGAAAGAAAATATGTTTCGGCAAAATATCGGGCTATGTTGAGGAGTTCAGTTCTGCTCACAGACGTCCTGAACAGCTTCTGCTATCTGTCTGCTGGATTCAGGACGCAATGCATGATGGTCCGTGTGGAGGGCAAGCAGCCTCTGCAGGGGATGATGGGAGATTTCAGTTAGTCAGTCAGCAGCTGTGAAAACAGAAGCTTCACTTTGATTCAAACTCTTCTTTATTCTCTGGGCTTCATCAGTAACATTCATCATCATCATCATCATCAAAATCTTTAGGGTCTTTTTGTAAAAAGTTTAGAAACGTTTAAATGTAAAACATTTTTTATATAGTTTTTCTTTAAAAAGACATTAAAACCTGTAAAAACTCAAATGTTTGGCTCATAATGTGTTTAATTTTTTTCAATTTCATTTTAATAGAAATCTTTCACTCATTTAGTTTAAAATAGAAACAGTTTCTAATATTTCTGTCTCACTTACAGCAAGAATCTTTCATTCTTTTTTTTGCTGAGTCAGCTCTGATGAAATAATCAGATAAAAATGTTTTGGTGGAATTTTCTTCATTTCTGCTGTTTTTATGAGATCGTCTAGAAACAGATGTTGGAGAATTTCAGAACAAACTTTTCTGTAAAAGTGTTTAGTTTGGATCAGGACTTTAGGAGCTGAACCTCTATGAGAAAATTCTAAAGTAGTTTGAGGATTTAAACAGCAGAAAAAGAGAAATGTTAGAATTTTGAAGCCCTAAATGTCTTTTTGACTCTGATATGAAGTGTTTTGTTTTAGAGCAGACTGTGGAGAAAAGAATCAGTGTTTGGATCAGAGACTTACAGAATCTTCATGTCTGAAACAGACATTTGATTTATTTTAGATCAAACATCCTTCATGAGTTTCTGATTAGAAATCATCAGATTTTTCTGTCATTGTGTTCAGATTGACTGAGGTTCTCTGTGTTCTTGTCTCTCAGGTGTTCATGTGCTTCAGAGGATGTACGGATGTGAGTGGGATGATGAGACTGGAGAGGTCAAAGGTTATGATCAGTTAGGTTATGATGGAGAAGACCTCATTGCTTTTGACCTGGAGTCAGAATCATGGACTGCTGCAAAACAGCAGGCTGAAATCACCAAACACAAGTGGGAGAATGACACAGCTTTAGTGGCACAAGATAAGATCTACCTAACCCAGATTTGTCCTGAATGGCTGAAGAAATATGTGAATTATGGAAGGAGTTCTCTGATAAGAAAAGGTAAACTCTCATTAACTTCTCAGTGTTTTTTAAACTAGAGAATAGGTTTACTTTTAGTGATTCTCCTAACAATGACAGCATGTTCATCACCTCCAGACAACCAAAAAACCAAATGTTTGCTATGGAGATAAAACCTAAAGACCAAACACCATTTTGAAATGTTTTTTTCATGAATTTTTATCTCATACTCACTTTTTTTTTCTTTTGTTTCTTTATCATCATTCTTCTACTTTTTTTTTGTTTCTTACCAAGTATTTTCTGTTTTTTCGCTGATTTGTAATCTTAGAATTAAACATAAATTATTACTATTAAAATGTCCAGAACCCAGACATTAAATATTGATCAGATATGAATAATACAGAATCATTTCTGTCCATCTTTCTCCTTGTTCCAGTTCCTCCATCAGTGTCTCTCCTCCAGAAGTCCTCCTCCTCTGCAGTCAGCTGTCATGCTACAGGTTTCTATCCTGACAGAGCTGAACTGCTGTGGAGGAGAGATGGAGAGGAGATCCATGAAGGAGTGGAGAAAGGACAGATCCTCCCCAACAATGATGGAACTTTCCAGATGAGGGCTGATCTCCAGCTTCCATCAGGAGAAGACATGCAGAGATATGAATGTGTGTTTCAGCTCTCTGGAGTCCAAGAAGACGTCATCACTAAACTGGAGAAAGCAAAGATCAGAACCAATGAAGGTGAGATGGATTCAAGATGGAGGAATTCAGACTAAACCTCTTTGTCTTTCTGTTCTAGAGGACTGAAGTGATGGATTCTAGTGTTTCCAGCTCAGAATCTTCTCTTCTGTTCTTTGATTGTTGCTGTTTTCTAAAAATTCTTAAATTTGAATCAATAATCTGATCAGATTAAAGAGATTAAAGATGCTGGATTTAATACATTTATAGGATATAAAATTCACGTCCACTAGAGTGATTTTCATTTGACTGATGAATGTTTTTAATTCATCTGTTTGTGTTTTTTCTCTTCAGATTCTTCCAGTCAGATGTTGATCATCATTGGTGTCCTCGCTGAGGTTATCGCTGTTGCTCTCTCTGTGGCTGCATTTATTTATCGCGAGAAGATTGGTGAGTTGTTGTTGTTTTCATTTTAGACTTTGACTTTAGGTTTGAATCAATTTTTACATATAACAAAATGAGAAATAAACAGATTTTTCCTTTCAGTTAAAATTTGTCTCCAATTATCTTTGGCTCAGATCAGTTTATCAAAATGAAAAATGGTATTTCCTGAAACTTTTTTTTTATTTTTTTCATTTTAGCATCCAAATTCATTCTTTGCAAGAAAAATGGTGAGTTATTGTTGTTTTATTTTAGATTTACTTAAGTTTTGAATCTATTTTTTCCTTACAAAAAAAAATTGAAATACATTTTTTTTAAGCTAAAATTTATCTCCAATTATGTTTGGCTCACATCCAGTTTAACAAGATGAAAAATAGTATTTACTGAAAGAAAACTGAAATGTTTACTGAATTTTTTTTCATTTTAGCCAAGCGTCCACCATCTCGTAAGTAAAGATTTTCTTCCTAGTTTCAGATGTTTTCTCTGTATTTAAAGTGACTAGTTTAGAAGTTTTTCCATCAGAGTTTCATGTTTGTTGAAGCTTCAGTTCAGATGAGGATTCAGACTAACAGTTTCTGATCTCACAGCTGTAGAAAACAAGGAGATCCAGCAGCAGATGCTTCCACCTGTTCCACCTGTTTTCTAAAAGTTTGAATCACTAATCTGATCAGATTAAAGAGATTAAAGCTGCTGGATTTAATACATTTATAGGATGTAAACTTCACCTCCACTATAGTGTTTTTAATTTGACTGATGAATGTTTTTACTTCATCTGTTTGTGTTTTTTCTCTTCAGATTCTTCCAGTCAGATGTTGATCATCGCTGCTGTTATCTCTGTCATTCGCTCTGTGTCTGCATTCATTCTCTACAAGAAGAAGAACGGTGAGTTTGTTTTTGTTTTCATTTTAGATTTTGACCTAAAGTTTTAATTTATTGTAGACATTTTTTGAAAGAAACAGATTTTTCCTTCCAGTTAAGATTTATCTCCAATTATCTTTGGCTCAGATCCAGTTGAACAAAATGAAAACTAGTATTTACTGAAAGAAAACTGAAATGTTTACTAGTTTTCTTTTTTTTTTTTTTTTTCATTTTAGCCAAGCGTCCACCATGTCGTAAGTAAAGGTTTTCTTCTTAGTTTCAGATGTTTTCGCTTTTTTTATATTGACTAGTTTAGAAGTTTTTCCATCAGTTTCATGTTTGAAGCTTCAGTTCAGATGAGGATTCAGACTAACAGTTTCTGATCTCACAGCTGTAGAAAACAAGGAGATCCAGCAGCAGATGCTTCAACCAGAAAATCCATCAGCCTAAGAGATGAACTCTACTCTGAACAGTAAGTTTCTTTCTATGTTCAAAGAAATCTGCTTCATTTCTCCTTAACAAGGAATGTTAGTGTGCATGTGTGCTTATGTGATTATGGTAGGCAGTGATCCCTCGCCATAACACGGTTTACTTTTCACGGTTTTGCTACTTCACGGATTTGCATAGTACATTGTGTTCTGCATTCTGATTGGCTAAAAAGTCGCTCCGCTTCTTCTCTACCTGTGTGTCAATAACGCTCGCCAAATTTACATTAAGTTCGTGCAAATTCTCTTGATGGTAGCATGTCAGTGTATATGGATCTTTTTGCAAAGCAGAAAAAAGAGTGACAACAACTGCCTATCACTGTGTTCTTCTCCCGAACAAACACACCTGCACCGCGGGCTTCAAAAGAAGAAATCACTGCAGAGGGGAGTCAGGATGCAGCGGCTCAGTCTGAAGAGCAGTGAAACACACCTGAGTCACTATTTGTCCCACTGTATTTTTAATTTTTTTCATAATCATTTTAAATTTTCTCCCGTTTAATCCAATTACTCGGGTCGCGGTGGGCGGGGCTAATCTCCCCCATTTGAAGCCTTCTGTTCACATTGAAGATTAAAATTATTACGTGACAATACAGTACATAAGTTATTTGTTAAAAAAAAGTTTCTAAAGTACTTTTATTTGTAAAACAAATGCTTGAGCCTGTAAATGGTTTGTTCTTTCTTTCCAATGTATTATAGAGTATTTAATTGTATAATAATTGTAAAAAAAATAAAGGTTTCTACATCACGGATTTTGCCTATCACAAGTTCTTTTTGGAACGTAACCCCCGCAAAAAACAAGGGTTTACTGTAGTTCAGTGCTTCTCAATTATTTTTTGCAAGGCCCAACCAGGAAAAAGAAAATGTTTCGCGCCCCCACACACACAAACACACTAGAGTAAAATTGTGAGTACACCTAAAATTTTATCTTTTAACATTAACAAAAGAAAAAAAAAGCATTATAAATCCACTTTAAACAAATAACTTTATTTTTCCACACAGAAACCCTGTTCTAGTCTGTGAGGAAACAGGATTTTCTAGAAAGGACTGTATTAATAAAAAATGTTAGGTTGGTTCGTTCCCTTCAGTTTCCTGCACACAGAAATGAATGAATAATGACTCAAAGACAATACTTATCTTTGTGGAAGTTTTACTTCGTACAAACAGCACAGACATTTTGTACGAAGGGTTACAGACAGATGAACAGGCTGCTGCCTCCAAAGTCTGAACAACCACATTCAGAAAAAGGTTCGGTTTATATACCTAGCATTTACATATTCAGAAGATGGTCCGAGGGTCTATGGTGTGAAAAACCCACCCACATGCTGCTGCAGGCTGGATACTCGATGGTCATAAAGCTTCAAGTGTCAGATCTCTCTGATGTTCTCACAGACATTTGCCAGAGCACAAACACCAGAACACACAAAAAGTAAAAAGGGAGGATGAGGAGGAACTGTGAGAACAATAGCTTGGCTGTGCTGTCTTAGGATGTGATATAATTTTGAGATGATAATAATGAATCAAGTTTAAACCATTAGTGAAATACAAGGTACAAGTAAATATAATAAAAGTAAAAAGGGAGTTTCTAACTATTCTGTTTCTAATTATTCCTAACATACCCCCCTGTTTATCATATCAAAATTATATATGGAAAGTCAGCAGAACTCTTCTCATCATCAACCATATACCATTTCTCGAAGATTTTCAGCATAGGCATCATATCGGCTCTGCATCGAAAACAAAAGTGGATAGGTACATGTAAATACTCTAGAGCACATAAAATCAACGTGAATAGATGAGCATATCAGAAGTGGTAGGTGATACATGTGTGTTGATGCGAAAACCTCCGGAGCAATACTTATACCATCTGTGTGAAACTTTCATTGAGCAGTCAGGGAGGGCAAAACTCATCAACGGCTCTGCGCCCCTTCGGCAGCCATCACTAAGGATACGCATGCATCACCAGTCCGGACCTCGGCACAAAATCCTTAATTAAAGTTACATAGTACAAGAAACAAAGTAGGAAATAAAGAAAATAATGAAATGCAAATCCAATAAAAGAAAAACAACAAAAGAAAATAACACTTTAAAGACCAGTTTCAACCACGAGCGGATGTGGACCGGGTGAATTGTAGGCATAGTGTTGATAAAGGGTATTGACATACGTCACACGACCTGAAAGCATCTTGTCAATCATTGATCTAATACAGGGAACCACACAGGAGACGAAAAGAAAAACAACACACAGAGGACGGGAGTGACTAGTTTTATCAGTACACTCCACCAGAAGCAAACCAATAAAGTGGGGACCAAGACCAGTAGGTGTCAGTCATCTGAGGAGAGATGTGATGTGATGTGAGTGAGATTTCCAGAGGTAGATGGCATAAAAGTACAAGATGAAACCACAAGGAACAGCTGGACCCATGGTAGCTGGTTCGAAGCTCATTGTAGCTGGAAAGAGAGCAGCGCTAGAGGAAACACTCCTGGGAGCGCCCCTCGCCAGGAGTAGTGTCACACTGTGGCGGCTTCGGAGTTGGACTTCAACCAGGGATGTGTTTCAAAATGTCAGTCTCGTAGGCTCTCAGCAATGTACAGTGGCTTACGTGAATCCAGGAGGGTCAGTCAGCAATTTGTACTGCAGTTGGCATGGTGAGGAGAACCTTGAAGGGTCCTGTCCACCTCGGGTGTGACCAATCAGTCCGTTAAATGGCCTTCAGGAAAACCAGGTCACCGACAGATCTTCTGGTCGGGATTCAGAGTCTGTGGGGAGGAGAGAGCTGGAGGCAGACTCAATATGTTCCTTTGTTGTCACAGCTTTCTTCAAATAATCATGTAAATCATCAATGGTTTCATTAGAGTCAGGCACGAAAGTAGGAAAAATTAGGCAAAAAATAATAAATAAAAATAAAAAATAAAATAAAAATTGTGAAAAACACATTCAAAGGGAAACAGACAAGAACCGCGTCTCATTTCAATAGCACCATGAGCAGGCTGATAACAGTTTGACTAATGGGAAAGTTTGGACGGAAGGGAGTGTAGCATCTTCTAGATAATTCGCACGAGAGAATCACAGGTCTCATTGTTTCAACTATCAGCCGCACAAGCAGCTGCAGCCTACAGCGAGTGAGTAAGGGTGGGAGGTGGGGTGGGGTGGGGGCTGATTAGATAAGGTGGCGAGGTCCGGGGGGAGAAATAATTAAAAAAAAAATAAAAAAAAGTTCTACTTTTCAGAGAGTCATTTCACTTCTCACTGATAGTGTCCCACCTGGTGATGTCATTAAATAAGTTTCAGACAGATCTGATGTGGAATTTCAAAGTAAAACACAATTGAAACCTGTTTTAAATGTGTTTTTGCCAAATCTACACATATGTCTCAAAAAATAACTGCTAGTTTTCAGACAGTCCTTTTTAAATCTCACTGATAGTGGCCCACCTGGTGATGTCATTAAATAAGTTTCAGACAGATCTGATGTGGAATTTCAAAATAAAACCCAATTGAAAACTGCCATAAATGTATTTTCCCCATATGTTTACGTGCAGTGACGTGCAGTCAGGAGAGGCAGGTGAGGCTGTGCCTCACCTGTCATTATGGAAAGAAAAGAGAAAAAATAAATTAAATTATTATATTTAAACAGTAATTTGTGCTTTGCAGTCATTTTCCATTTAAATGTACCATTTTTGGTTGTTTTTTCAATTCAAAATCGCTGAATTTCTGCATTTGCCGTTCAGATACTAAGAAGCGACGTGCGATGAGGCACCAGCCCGCTGAGCCTCACCTTGGATTGCGCAATACCCATGCAGTCAGACGGTACTGCTGTCTCTCTGTATGTCGGTTCAATCACTTGTACTATATGAGCTGAGTTTACATAATTTAGCAGATGTATATGATGCACAGTGTTTGTTTTTATAAATAACTGTATGTTAGGGACGTGTTTCTTGTGCTGAGTGCTAAACGCCGGCAAAAAAGCCGCTGGGTGAGGCCAGCAGTTCTCGTGCCTCATGTTAGGGGGCGCCGGTGAGCCCTGAGATTCTGACACTAAAAAATAATAGAAGAAGTGATAGCAAGCGGCAAGTCATTTTCTTCAGGAGCGGCGTATGGACTTTATTTACAAGTAAAGGTAATATGATAATAAGGTTTGTGCTTTTTTCTATGCTGCAGTTTGTATATGAAAAAAAAACATGTTGAAATTATATTTTAAACAAAAAACGTTAACTGTTGTCAATTAAATCAGTGGTCCCCAACCTTTTTGTCACCGTGGACCGGTACAACGCAAGGCATGTTTACCGCGGACCGGGGGGGGGGGGGGGTTGAGGTGCAACGCAAAACAGATTTAACGTGGACCAGGGGTGGTATTTTCTCTTAAGTAAAGATAATAACAATAATAATTATAATTTTCCCCTGGTCAAAGCAACTTTCTAAAGAAGTTTGTTTTTTGCTCATTTTGGTTGTTTGGGTTTAATTTTAGTGGGGTTTATCACCTGATGTTTGGTGTCGCGACTTTGACGTGCGTTAAGTGGGACAGATGTAACAAAGTGAATCCGGTCACTTTTCAAAATAAAACAATAAAATGGATATTATTTTTTCTTTCTGTGCGTCCCGGTGCAAAAATTTCCCGCAGCCTGGAACCGCTCCGCGGCCCGGTGCCAAGTGTCCCACGGCCCGGTACCGGTCAGCGGCCCGGTGGTTGGGGACCACTGAATTAAATGGTGAATAAGTTACTCAGTATGGTTCATATGTTTGTAAATCTGACTGATGACGTCAGTGCCTCACCAGCCATTAACCGCACCGCACGTCACTGTTTACGTGTGTCTAAAAAAATAACTGCTACTTTTCAGACAGTCGTTTCACTTCTCACTGATAGTGTCCCACCTGGTGATGTCATTAAACAAGTTTCAGACAGATCTTATGTGGAATTTCTAAATAAAACCCAATTGAAATCGGCTATAAATGTGTTTTACCAAATTTTCACATATGTCTAAAAAAATAACTACTTTTCAGAGAGTCATTTCACTTCTCACTGATAGTGGCCCACCTGGTGATGTCATTCAATAAGTTTCAGACAGATCTGATGTGGAATTTCAAAATAAAACACAATTGAAAACTGTCATAAATGTATTTTCGCCTTATGTTTATGTGTGTCTAAAAAAATAACCGCTAGTTTTCAGAGAGTCATTTCACTTCTCACTGATAGTGGCCCACCTGGTGATGTCATTAAATAAGTTTATATAAATAGGTGACACAGAATGACATTATTAGCATGAGCTGAGTAATCTAAAGGTACACCATGACCCAGGTGTTGCGCAATCCAGGTAGAACTCCACATGCGCTTTTCCACCTTGCAGCCTGAGCCCCCTCCCCTTTCCTTCTCAAACATCCCAGCCACGTCCTCCTCCTGACAGGAGACAGGAGCGCGCAACTGCAGATGCGCCAATTAACGGGTTTCAGGATGTTTCAAATGTGTAGTGTGAGAAGTTCATTTGAGCAGCCTTCCCATTCATAATTTGCGTGGTGGAGAGCTGCTGTGTTCACTCACAACGTCCAGCTCATCCTAACCTCCCATGCAGCCTCCTCATTTAGACCTTAGTGAATATAGTGCTCAGGTTCAACTGGGTTTTTAAAAGCGAAAATATATTTATAGCAGTTTTCAATTGGGTTTTATTCTGAAAACTAGCAGTTATTTTTGTCTATATATATATATATATATATATATATATATATATATATATATATATATATATATATATATATATATATATATATTCCCAGGTCGGAATGAACTACTAATGGGGCAATTACCATAACAATGGAAATGGGACAAAATGCCATAATGCCACTATCAGTGAAAATGCCATAACAATGACGGGCAATTAACATCACCAAGTGATGTTAATTAATTGGGCAAGACCTTTAACTATATAAGGCCGCATTTACACTGCAGGTCTTGATGCTCATATCCGATTTTCTGACTATATCCAATTTTTTTGACGACCCGCTTACATCATCTTTTAAAAGTGACCCGTATCTGATTTTTGCATTTACACTATATAATGCTGAAACTATCAAACGTAGATGTTCTGAGGACTACGTGGCAGTATTTCCGCATTCCGCGGACCTCCTTCAGACTTTTGTGACTGCGGTTGTCATGGAGGCAACGCAGCGACGGAAGGAGGCGTTGCCTTGGGCGCTTCTGAGGGGATGCACGGGGGAGGAAAAGAAGGGGGGCTGCTCGGCTTTCTCTGAGTTTTGAATGAGGAAGTGTTTGCAGACGTTGTGCTGTCCGAACAGTTTGATCCAAGTGTTGAACCTTTCCTGCGCGATGACTTCTCTTTTCCGACCGTGGTCAGAAACGCACGGGGGATGTCCTCGGGGTTCTCTTTTCCGTTCTGAACCCTCAGCCTCCAGAGTGGGCTAAAAAAGACTCCAAAACTTTTGGGCGATACACCTTATTTTTAATTTTCGGTTCTCCGACAGTCCCCCGCTCCGCGCTCACACCCGCTTTCCTCTCCTTAAGTTACACGCACACCCACGCAAGCACGCGCGCGCGCACATACACAAACACACACACACTGTGCCCATCATACACGCCCCCCAAAGACATAAACGGCTTCTAGCCTGTTTCATAGCAACGGTGTCCCGCTTCATTAGTTGCCGTTTTGCGTCCGGACCGGACATAACAGCGGTTTCCAACTTCGGTCTGAAGCCTGAGGCTGAAAGGTAACACGCTGACAACAAAATCAGCGCACAAAAAGCACTTTAATAAGTCATGTGATCTCAGTTGGTGGTGTCCTGAGTTGCCATCACTGACGTACGACTCGCATTTAATGGGGAATATCCGATCTGTCTGCTTACATGGCACACGCAAATGCAGGTATCCGATTCGTTTCCGATTTATTTCCACATATGAGAGAGGCCTGTATCCGATCTGAGAAAAACGGAATCCATGCGCTTTTGTCCTGCTTGCACGCTCACCGATCATATCCGATCTGTGCCACGTGAGATGAAAAAATCGGAATTGGGTCACTTGAACCACGCAGTGTAAAGGCGGCCTTGGAGCCAGCGCGTAGAGCCTGTGGCGTTTGAGTTTGGCCTGCTGTCGGAGCCAGAGACGCGAGGTCCGTGACTCTTGGGTGCAACCTGCAAGGTGCAGGCAGGAGGAAGGCTTGGAGCCGGAGGTGCGCAATTCACGATGCGGAGGCGGGAGAACACTGGCCACAGCCACCACAGGTCTTCATCGGGGCGCGGACCAGCAAACCGCTCACGTGGAGGAGGAGGGAGGCAGCACACCCCCGGGAAGATCTCACACTGCCATTTGGAGACGCAGAGGGGTGAACGGGCTTCACCCATCCTAAAGTTACGTGCCAGCCACACCCCGATATTCTATGAACAGCCTGTAGCTCAGTCACCAGTGGATTTTAATTGCGTTTTATATGGATTGACTTTTATCTCTTTTGCATGACAGTTTTAGTGCTTTTAAAGTTCTTTTAATGGTTTACAAATGTTTTTATGGTCTTGGACCCTCTTATTTAAATGATATTATTTTAAAATACGAACCCTCGCGGACCCTGAGGTCCTCTGGCACTGGCCTCTTAGTTGTCCCTAAGGTGAGGACCAAGACACACGGTGAGGCTTCGTTCCACCATTATGGTCCTCGCCTGTGGAACAGCCTGCCGGAGAACCTCAGGGCCGCAGAGACTGTGGACATTTTTAAGAAGAGGCTCAAGACCCACCTTTTTAGTCTGGCTTTTATATGATTTTGATCGTTCCTTATGTCTTTTATTATTCATCTATTTATTAATTGAGGTATTTATTTACATATTTATTTATTTATCTATTTTCTTGTAAGGACTATTATTATCTCTGTTTCTAATATGCAATTCTTTTTCTTGTTATTTTACCAATGATACTTAGGTTATGTTTTAATCACTGACGTATTTTATTTTTTAATTACTAACATTGTTATATCTTATTTTATTTTTTATCTTTGTCTATTTTTATTGTTGTTATTTTATGATCTTTTTCATTTTTTATTCTGATGTTTTTTACTCCAGTGTTACATCTTGGGGATCCATCGTTCTTGGGCACCACCAGCTTGACCTGTAGGGGGTGCTGTTGCTGTGGTGACCGTTCTCATTGGGCGGGCTGGGGTCCTGCTCTGTGGTCTAATAGCCATGGATGGGGCCCTGGGCTGCCCTGTGTTGGGCGGGCGCTGCGGTAATGGCCCCTGTGGTCCGGCTGGGCCTTGGAATGAATGGATCCCCGTGATATCGTTTCCTCACAGCAGAACCAAGCCAGACCTTCTTTAAGCTGCAGTTCTTTGTTTCTGTTCAGGGTTCTACTGGGGTAACTGGGTGGGTGGGGGTGGGGGTGGGTGGTGGTGAGGGAGGGGTACCTTCTTTGTGTGACTGTCCTATGTTTTCTGTTTTTAACAACTTTCATTTTTGATGACTGTTTTATCTGTTTTTATGTTAAGCGCTTTGTGTTTTTAACCAAAATGAAAGGCGCTATATAAATAAATAAAGTTTGAGTTTGAGTTTTAAAACTATTTGTGGGTTTGCCTAGTTTTTATTGCATGTGTACTGGTGGCTTGGAGTGCAGGCCTGCTCGTGTGAAGGACTTGGGTGTGGGACGAACGTCAAGGTGGATACCGTTCTCCTGAAGAGTCCTGATGCGATGGCTTTGCACGTGTTTTATGTCATTCTTCTTTTGATTTATTTATTTATTTTTTTGTTTTTTAAACCATTCCTGGTTTTGGACTGTTTTATTTAAACCTTTTAACTACCAGGGCTTTGGCTGTCTCTGGAGCGACTGGCAAACTCCCCAGCAGATCCCTAAAATTTTTGGTTACTCTGGGGCTTCACCCCCCACCCCTCTGACATTGACACCTCTGTCTTTTCAGCTTGACCAGGGTTATTTTTTCTTTGAGGAATGTGAAGTATATTGGGATGTTAAAGACCAAACTTTTCACAGAAGATCTGTTTTCTGCAGTCTTTGCTGAAGTGTCCAATACACAAACAGCTAAAACAGACACCTTTTTCCCTTAAGAAGCCAATCTTCTCCTTATGGGTTTTCTTCTCCATCTGTGGACACGCATCAGATTTATGTCCTCCTCCACAACAAAGACATGTCCTCGAAGTTTGTTTCTTAAATGTTGCTGCAGGTGATGTTTTGCTTTCCAAAGGATCCACAGCAGTGGCAAAACTTGTTCTTTTAATGCCAAAGTGAGGCTGCAGTTTGTTTGTTAATGACTTTGTTTGACATTGAGTGAGAATCTTGTTTGTTTCCGAGTACTGGGTCAGATAAGATTTTCACTTGTTTCTCTCTAAAGTCTGTGATGTCACTGAATGTTGCTCTTCGTTTGTACCTTTCTTGTAATTTACAGGCTACAGTTCTCCATTTATCTCTGAACTTGTAAGGCAACGTCCTTATAATGGTTAGCAAATTGGTAGGCATATTTAGCTCACGCAAATGGTCCAAGATATCTAAAGTGGGAAATCATGTTTCAGTTTTTTGCTAAAAAAAAAAATACTACAAAAAACCTGGTAACTGGCGATGCTTTCCATTGTTCTTTTCAGTTGGTTACCAAAAAATAGATTCCATTCAAAATATTTTTGGTATGAGCAGCAGCATTATTATAACGTATTGTATTATATTTTTATTTTGAATTTAATAAAAAAAAGGACATTTAGCCTCACATAAGACACATGACCTTTCTGTTCTTTAGAAATTAATAATTTCTGAGATCAAAGTCTCTATTTAGCCAAATACTGAAAATCATTTATTTAAAAATCATTTCAAAAAATTATTTACATCAAACTTTTTTTCTCTTTTCCAATTGTCTGTTTAAAATTTGTTCAGACATTTAAAGTTATTCATAGAAATTAAATGTCACATTTAGAATGTCCAAAATTTTACTCTGGAGCCAAAATTGTTCAGCAACAAAATCATAAAGGCAAAATCAAGTCAGTATTGAGAAATCATCACCATAAGTTCTGATGTAATTTTTATAGATAAAAAGTAACAATTGTTTGAAATATTTTTGGATATTAAAATGATGACATTGTGGATTTTAGAAATGTACAATGTAACATTTGTAAATTGAAATGATCAATTAACTTATTTTTTCAAACTTGAATTTTATTGTAACAATAAAAGAATAAGCAGACCACAACCCATTAATATTCAGAACATCCACAATTGACATTGACACATTATTTACATTGGTATATATAAACGTATACACTCCCATATGTCTGGATAATTAACCAACAAAAGGTCAACAAATACAACAAAGCATTTCATAGGGGTTATTCTGGTTTAGTATTGACTCCAGCTTTCCCAGTATTTGGTAGACTCATTTGTTGCAAGCCTATAAGAGAAGGTTAGTGTCTCTATGTCATAAATGTCTTAATTGACATCCAGTCCTGTGGCATTGGGGGATCCTTGCACAGACATTTCTGTGTTTTTTTTATTTTTTATGCTTCTGCCAGTGATATTAAGCAGATGTATTTTTAGAGTATTGTAAATCCTGAGCTAAGTTACTCATATGAATGACAGTGTCAGGAGTCAAACCTCTGTCTCTCCCTCCAACCACCAGAGGAACCCGTCTCCTGAGTATTAACCTTCACTTGATCTCTGTGTTCTACACTACATCTCCCATCAGCCACTGCTTATAGTACCCTGACTTTCCACCAGCTATTCCTCATTCAGTAATCACCACAAATGTATTTAATCTTTAGTCTTAGTGTCCTTGCCAACAGTGGGAGAATCGTATCATTGTTGTGTTTTAAAAGTTAAAGTCCCACCATCTGTCACACACCTAGGTGTGCGAAATTTGTTCTCCGCATTTGACCCATCCCCTGGAAGAGCAGTGAGCAGCAGACACAGCCGACTCTTGCCTCGCCCTTCTCCAGTTTATTAGCAGACAGGCCCGTTTTGCTCCTTCACCATCCTCTCACGCCTTGTGTGTGTTGGCTAATAAACACTGTTGCATATGGATCCCAATGCCTCCACCTCTGTTAAACGAAGTAAAGTCATATGGTAAATCTAATCCAGTTATATATTTGTTTTATTCATCTCTGACCAATAGAACCTGATCTAATCACAGCTCCAAATGGAAAAAGGTCCTGCTTTTCTATTTCTACAATTCCACCAACACTGAGCTTCATCTGACTTGTTTTAATGCTTACTTGATCTGTTTCATGTAATAAAAAACAAACTGTCTTTCCATCTGAATTCTCTCCACAGTATGAAACGAGAAATAATTATTGTGTTTTTTTACATGTGCTGAGTTGGTCGTCGTCGTTGGTCAAAGTAGTTTCTCAGTTGAATTAAACTAAAAAAATTACCATGATATATACAGCGGGGAAAATAAGTATTGAACACATCAACATTTCTCTCAAAAAACATATTTCTAATCGAGCTATTGACACGAAATTTTCACCAGATGTCGGCATCAACCCAAGTAATGCACACATAGAAAGAAATCCAAACATTTATGTCCATAAATGAACTTATGTGTAATAAAGTGAAATGGCACAGGGAAGTATTGAACACATGAAGAAAAGGAGGGGTAAAAAGGTCTGGCAAGCCAAGAAAGCAGATGGAGTTTGTCAGTATTCAGAAGGTTAAGCTGCCCCCTATTAGTGCAAAGTAATATCAGCTGATATAGTCCTGATTGATGCCTTTTAAAAAGGTTTCTCACCAGAAGGTGTTAGACAAGAAGCATTGCATGATGGGTAAAAGGAAAGAGCTGTCCAAAGACCTACGCAACCTTATTGTTGCAAAACACACTGAAGGCATTGGTTACAGGCACATTTCTAAACTTCTGAAAGTTCCAGTGAGTACCATTGGGGCCATCATCCGGAAGTAGAAAGAACACGGCATTACCATAAACCAGCCACGGCCAGGTGCTCCTCGCAAGATTTCAGACAGAGGAGTCAGAACAATCATCAGAAGGGTTCTCCAACAGCCCAGGACCACTCGTGGAGAGCTTCAGAAATTGATCCAAAATTGAACTCTTCAGATGTCATAAGACACAACATGTTTGGAGGAAAAATGGCACTGCACATCACCCCCAAAACACCATACCAACAGTCAAGTTTGGAGGTGGGAGCATCATGGCGTGGGGCTGTTTTTCAGCATGTGGTACTGGTAGACTTCATATCATTGAAGGAATAATGACTGGAGAAAAGTATGGAGACATTCTTGATCAGAATCTGCTGTCATCTGTCAGGCTGCTGAAGATGAAAAGAGGGTGGATCTTTCAGCAAGACAACGATCCCAAGCACACAGCCAAGGTAACACTCAACTGGTTGAAGAAAAAGAAAGTAAAGCTGCTAGAATGGCCCAGTCAATCACCAGACTTGAATCCAATTGAAAATCTTTGGAAAGAACTGAAGATCCGGGTTCACAGAAGAGACCCCCGGAACCTTGAAGATTTGAAGGCAGTTTGTGTGGATGAATGGGCCAAAATCACACCTGAGCAATGTATTCCACTGGTTTCTCCATACAGGAGGCGTCTTGAGGCTGTAATCACCAACAAGGTTTTTGCACTAAGTATTAAATACATTTCAGTAAGCGTGTTCAATACTTATTCCCTGTGCCATTTCACTTTATTACATATAACTTCATTTATGGACATAAATGTTTGGATTTCTTTCTATGTGTGCATTACTTGAGTTGATGCCGACATCTGGTGAAAATTTCGTGTCAATAGCTCGATTAGAAATATGTTTTTTGAGAGAAATGTTGACGTGTTCAATACTTATTTTCCCTGCTGTAAATGTTATGTTTAAAAAATGTTGCTGGAATGCAACTGCTGGTGTTTCCTCTTTGATTAAACCCCACAATTTCAGAACACTTTAAAGAATATTTTGTATTAATTCCCCCTCAGCATTTAAATCGGTCATCTCACACAGACTGACAGGCTCCTCCCCCTTTAAACAGGATTAACAAGGTCAACTACATTTTCAGAGGGTGACAAAAAAATCTGCACGATGCAGAACAAGGAAGATCTGCAGCATCAAATTAACAGTACAATGTACCAGAGCAGTTTTCTCCTGTCTGAGGGAGATTTTCACAGGATTATTGTGAAGGCCACCAATGTGACTGAAGAAAGCAAATACTTTCAGAAACACACAGATATAACGGTGATCCTATCTGGAGGATTCAGCTGTAGGTCTGTGAAATCTAGAACCACACGGCTGACAGTTTTATCCACAAACAAGCTGTGAATGCAGACATACAGCAAGCTGGCTGCCAAGGGACCTTCAAAAAAAGTGCAACCTCTGTGAAACACCATTCTGTAAAAATCAATGATCTCACAAAAATGAATAAATGTCTATATTTATATGAACTAGTAATGAAGACTCATCTGTATATTCGTGTTACAGTAAATATGTTGTTGGAAAGTCCATCTTTATTTTATCTTGTCGCATATACTTTTACAAATCTTAATAAATATGAATCATGACTACAGTTATCAGTAGTTATGAAGATGCTGAAGCTACTGTCACCCAACAATCTGTAAAGACTAATAATGACCTTATTGTCATACTAAAATAAAGAATATGTCAATAGTTCACTTTTTTGTTTTTAGTAATTTTTCATATTTAAACATGGATCAGATTTGGTCAAAAATCCTAAATAGCTCTGAAGATGCTAGAATTTTTTTTTTTTTACATAATCTTTGTTGTAGTAGTAAATAAGGTCATGATTAGTCAGTACAGTAAGTTTTGTGTCAGTAACTACAGCATCTTCAAAGCTATTGAGCATTTTTGACCAAATCTGATCAATATTTAAATCTGAAAAATTCCTAACAATGAACAACGTGAATTATGACATAATCTTTATTGCAGTAGGACAATAAGGTCATGATTAGTCAGTACAGGAGGTTTGGTGACAGAATCTTTAGTATCTTCAGAGCTATTGTGCACATACGTTATGATTCATATCTTTATTAAATTTTAAAAACTATATGCAATAAAATAGAGATAGACTTTTGTGAGGAAACTGTTTTTTCTAAATAGGACTCTAAAAAGGAAGGTTTAAGGTTCGTACCCACAGTTCTCTGCACACAGAAATGAATTAATAATGACCCAGAGACAGATACTTATCTTTTGTGGAAGTTTTACTTCGTACAAGTAGCACAGACAATTTGTACAAAGGGGACAGACAGATGAACATGATGCATTCAAAGTCTGAACACCAAAGCGCAGGAAGATGGGCTTGGTATAAAAACCCTGCATTTGCATATTCAGAAAATAATACAATGGACAATGATTTGAAAATCACGCCCACAGGCTGCTGTAGGCAAGGTGCTTCACGACTGCAATGAAGTTATCTCTGAAGCTTTTACGGATGCACAGAACACACACACACAGAAAGAGAGGGGGTGGGAAGGATCTGTGAGAAAATAGTTGACTGTGCTGTCTTTAAATGTAATATAATTTGGAGATGATAATATGTGCTTAATGAATGAAGTTTGAACCATTAGTGTAATATAAAGTTAAAGGGAGTTTCTAACTATTCTTAACAACTTTCTAACAAAATTTATCATAATAATAATAATGTAGCATGACTATGCTGACGAGTTTTCATTACCAGTTCATATAAATATAGACATGTATTCGCTTTTTAAAAGTTTACTGATTTTTACAGAATGGTGTTTCACAGAGTACGCACTTTGTTGACGGTGCCTTAGCAGCCGGCTCCCTGCTCTGTTTGCATTCACAGCTTGAAGAGAACAATTCTGATTAAAAGGCAATAAAAAGGATATTTTTTCTTTAGAAAGGCTTTTGTAGTTCACTCTCTGTGTTAATACAAAATGATTGAGATACTTGCTGACACACTTGAACGTTTATCAGAAGAGTTACTGAAGCAGGAAGTCCGAAGCTGTGAAGATCTAATTTAACCGAACTGCAGCTGCTCTATTCCCGTGTTCCTCCGCATAGCTGATAGCTTGCAGTTTAAACTGTGCCTCATAATCGTGTCTCTTTGCATTTCCAGGGTTTCCAAATGAAGTTGTTCTGCATTATACTCATATCTGCACCTTTGTACTATTGGGGGGGGGGGGGGGGGGTGTCTTCTTTTACGTCCTCACCTCTCTTCATGTCGTTCTCATGCTGTTCTCTCCTAGATCCTCTTTACTGAAGTCACACAACAACACATTAGGGCTGCTCTGTAAATTTTGGAGAAAATGTAAGACTTTCACCTTATGGTTGTGAAAGTACTGTACATAGAAAATATGATAAAAGGCAGAGAGCCCATGCAGTTCAAGAGCAGCCTGTTAGCGCCCCCCCCCCCCCCCCCCCTCTGAATAATGAAAGTCCCGCCCCTCTGCCTCGCCGATAAGACATGCAAATTTCAGCCAATCAGATCAGCCAGAAAGGTTCCCGCCCCTCAAGTGACAATAACGCCCCCTTAACACTGAGCGTGAATCCAAGTGAGGGCGCAAAAGAGAACTGAGCAGGATCACTGCTCAGTTAGGATTGCAGCCGTGCAGTTGAAAAATACGGGGTCGCTTGGTTAGAATTGCGCCAGCGCGGTTGTAAGGTTTACGCACCCCGTTTCCTAATACGCCCGCTTAGTTGTCTTTATGCCCTTTTAATTTTTGGCAGACATGTAATAAATTTTGTTATTTTATTTTTTGTCAAATTTTATACAACTAAAACAACTAATGTCTTCTTTTCAATTGGTGTGTGAAGAAAAAGATAAAAATACATTATATTTCTCTTTTATATAACAATAAATGTCTTCAAACCGAATGTTTTTAGAGTTTTAAATCATATTTTGACAAATTAGTGGCATTTTTCTGACGACTGTTAAAAGGCCTCAAGGTTCAAATGTTTGGCAGGTCCCTGTCTCTCTGTCTCCCTCTTGTGGTTGTTTTTGGTAGTGTGTGTTGCTGTCCTTTTATATTTACTGTCAAAGTTGTTGACTAATAACACTACAACAACACTATCCCACTTTCAGCAGTCAGTAGATAGTTGGACTCCAGTGACTCCAAAAGTGAATACAGAGTAAAGCTGGTTTAGAAAACAGATGAATTGATGAAAGTGAGTTTAGCAGCTCAGTCAATCATCAGGAATATATAGTTAAATAGCGTGAACACTTTTTCATAGGATGCAGACCATCAAAGACATTTATAGAATTTCTATTAATCTCAGAGAGCAGAGAGTCAAAACTTCTCGCTGCTGTTGTTACAACTCATTGCAGGTCCTTTTTTTGTTCTGTTTACCTCCTGACAGTGCAGCAATCGGTTTGAAGGCTTTCTGTTGTTGACTTGTAGAAGTTTGAGACTTCTGTCTGCTTTCTTTTATGAGATGTTCAAGTCCAGGTTCTATTAGAGCGATTCACTGCACCAAATGCTGAACTTCTTACCCCTGACAAAAAATTACATCAACAACATATAAACAATCTAAACGTATGAACTGCCTTTTGCATCTTATTAACATATTTACTTATTCCTAGTTTATTGCAAACATGGTTACAAAGCTTCTTTTGCATTTTGGGTCATTTATGACAAATTTCCAGAGATCAGTGGAGCCCAGCAGTGGTGTTGGAACAGGTCCGGAACAAGACTTAGAATTATGCAGAAAAGATTAAACCATCTGAGTGTCTTCATGGGGATCATGTGGTCCTTGTGTGGTGAGACGGATCAACTGTGTGCTGATCTGAACCCAGGAGGAGCATCAACAGAGCAGATTCATGTGTTTCATAGTTTTCCAGAACCAGAGTTTCCATTTCTGTCTCTAAACTGTGGTGCAGAGTGAAGCAGTCAACTACTAATTAGAAGGCTGCAGGATTCTTGCCTTGCCTGCCTTTGCATCATAGTGTTGGACAGAAAGGCAACACTCATTGTTAAGAAGGTGAGTGAGCAGATCTGAAGGAGAGTTGGCGTCATCTGGGGAATGTAATTGTGAAGGGATGTCTCTGCACTTTGAGTTGTGGACCTGCACCCCTATAATTTACCAATGGAATCTTCCTCTGTTCATCTTAATCTGTGTTGATGTTCCACCAACACAGAAAGCTCAGATCCTTTCATTTATGCAGAATTTTTTTTAACCAGTGAATGGTGGTGAGTGCACTCAACATAAAGTTAATTAAAATGTAATGTTCATCGTGTCTCTACTCACCTAAAACTTTCGCTTGATTCCATTTTTTTTTCCTAAACTGAGACTCCTGTGACTCATCTCTGGAAGGATTAATATAGTCTGAATTTAATGAGAAACTCTGACTGAATTCATTTTCTTAGATCAAAAATCCAAGATAAAAGACTCTTTAATGTAACTGAACAGAGAAAACTTAAACTGTGGTCGTTTTTGGATGCAGCCAGTAAAGTTCACTGGAGAATTAGAGAAAAAGGTCTGGAAGTGGAACTATTGAAAAGAAAGGTGAGTGGACTGAAACTGGAGAAATCCAGAATGTAATACGTATGTACTTTGTGGTGGAAAACTTGAAACTTGGACTTGACGTAAACATCAGGCTGGAATGACATCACTCACATCTGGATCTAGGAATCATCTGCAGGACTGAATCTAGAACCACACGACTGACAAACAGTAGATTTCATGAATAATTCAGTTTCACATTGGCTGACCTAAAGCTGCGAAAAATAAACTTTGTTATTGGCATTTTATATTATTCTTGGTTATTTTATTTTAAATAGTAATGTAAAACAACAATAATTGTACATTTGTTTTATTTGGTTTTTATGTTCACATTTGAAGAAAAATTAAACACATTTAAATTAAGAAATTAAACTTCTTAAAATGTAAGAAGTTTAATTAGAATGTGTTGTAAATTTTCCTTTGTTGTATTTGTAAAAGAAAGAAACAATAAATATGTTTTGAAAATATGATGTAATAATGAAATCCTCACCAACTAAAGGTTAATTCTTGGGGTTTTGGTAAATTCTGGAAGATTTTTTAAATAAGGATTTACATTTTTCTGTAAAGTTACAAACTAAGAATGACACAACTGAAGGACTTGTAACAAAACTTGTAAACATGCAAATCTTTTGTGCTAAACTAGTTTAAGTTGACGGAGCAAAAAGTAAGTTAGACAAATAATTTAAACACCACACACTAACAGAAAAAAAGCTGTCCAATATGATTATTAAAACTATCAACAGAAGTTATCTGTATAATATATATATATATTTTTTTCTCTAAAATCAGATATCTGTTGTGATAAATTAACACAATATGTTTGGTTCATTAAGCATCTTAGTAAAAACAAACAAAATTTTATAGTCTTTATAGACTCATGTTTTTTAAAAAAAACAGTTTTCATTCTTGTTATTTTTCTCAAATTGCAGACTTTTAAACAATGTCATGTTTTCCCATTTTTATAGCTTGCTTTCAGTCTGAATTATCTGGACAATACCTTCTTACAAAATCTTTCAGTTTCTCACAATTATTTTTATTCAGGGACTGAAAAATAATTTATTTTCACTGTGCAGCAAAGCTGTAAAAAGGTTCACATGCAAGACATTGCTGAAAAGCATATATTCTAGGTTGAATGGTGTTTTCTGTATTGAATTTAATTCAGCATGTTTTTATAAACTGAATTATTTAATGTAGATGAATTTCAAAACTGACATTTTAGAGAGATACAGCAGATTTACCGAGTTTATGTTTTTCTCTTCTGGTAAAAGCAAATCCTGGACAAGTTGAAAAAAATGTGATAAAGTGGTTTAAAAACTCTGTGTGTTTGAGAATTATGGAAAATGTACAGTTTTATTTTTGCAGCATTTGGTTTTAAAAACTGAATGAGAAGTATGGAGGTTTAGACCAACAGAGGGCGCTGCTGACCACAGCACAACACTAAACACACGTGAAAACACAACTGATTTTTATTATTTTATTTTATTTTTTTTAACCTTTAAATGACTTCAGGCAGTTTTGAGGGGACAAGAACAAAAAATTTAAACAAAGAAAAGTTATAAAACTGAATTATGTCTCCATGCTGCGCTCTTGTGCCACTTTCACTTTCGTTGTTAACCTCAGTCTGTCAGTTTTACCCAGATATTAGTGACGTTTGATCTCAGAGATCATTTCTATTGGTTTAGATCATGGTCACGTGCTTAGACTCTGCCGTTTCTTCCATTTATTCTCTGATGTTTGATCCAGAACCTCACAAACCGAGTCTACATCGGTCGGTCTCAGACTGAGATCATCAGAAGATCCAGAATGATGATCCAGATGTTTCTGTGTTTTCTGGGACTGAGTTTTCACAACGCTGCTGCAGGTCAGTCACCAGTTTAGATTTTATTTAGATTTTATTTTGAACTGTTTGTGTTTTATCAATCATTTCTGATTTCTGTTTTTCTTCTATATAAAACTGATTAAGTTTTTTATAAAGTGAAAGAGTTTAACTTAAAAGTGACGTCACTGAAGTCAATGTTTTTATTTAGTAAATCTATGTTTTTGTTGATGTTTCTGCTTTTACAGAAACGTATTTCTAAAGTGTAAATTCTATAAACTGATTTCATGTTGTTGTTTTTTTCAGTGACTCATTCTCTGAAGTATTTCTACACCGGTTCCTCTCAAGTCCCGAACTTCCCAGAGTTCGTGGCTGTTGGTTTGGTTGATGATGTTCAGATGCTTCACTATGACAGCAACATCAGAATGGCGATTCCTAAACAGGACTGGATGAAGGAGGCCATGGATGAAAATTACTGGAAGAGACAAACTGAAGGTCTTCTGGGTACCCAGCAGACCTACAAAGGCAACATTGAAATATTAAAGCCGCGCTTCAACCAAACTGGAGGTGAGCTGCTTTATTTATTTATTTATTTACTGATTCTATGTTTAAACGATTCTGTTCAGAGACTCAATGAATAAATGAAATCCTGATTTAAAGGAAATAAAAATATGTTTATTATTTATTCCAGTTTATCATCAAACATGTTTCTTATTCCTCAGTAAAATCTGGATCTAAAACCAGAAATAAACAGTTTCAATTTTTATGACATACTACAAAGGTTATTGATTAATAAAACTAAACTTCCCACATCCATGATCAATAATACTGATCAGCCTCTTCTACGTGGTGTATATAGATTTATTTATTTAATTTATATAAGTTCATTCAGAAATCTTTCACATTAGGAAATAAAACAAATTCAGTTTAATGTTTGATTTGTTTTGCAACAGAACCTGAATTTTCATTGTTTTAATGTTTTTCATTTCTGCTGAAAATTAGGTTTTTATGCAAAACGTGACACTGCGCAAAAGCCCCCAGAATCAGGAGATATATTTGTCTGGATATCCTCAGAAATACCCCATACCTGGTGATATCTACGGTGGATACTCTCCGGACATGACTGTTTCTAAGTTCATGTCCTGAGCATATCAACTCCGAGTATGGGACACTTTTATTCCGATAGAATCTGGAGATGAGATTCTCTCCAGATATGAGATGCGTCACTAGTGATATCCAAGGTCAGGATATTTCCAGATTCTATCCATGTCATATCTGTCAATATCTGATGTCTGTATACTAGTCATATCTGAGCATATCAACTCCGAGTATGGGACACTTTTATTCTGATAGAATCTGGAGATTAGATTCTCTCCAGATATGTGATGCGTCACTAGTGATATCCAAGGTCAGGATATTTCCAGATTCTATCCATGTCATATCTGTTAATATCTGATGTCTGTATACTAGTCATATCTGAAGTTAGGATTTGGAACATATGGCCATCAGGCATATCTGAAGAACCAACACCAGTGATATCCGAGGTCAGGATATTTCCAGATACCAGTCATCTCAAAAATATATATAAAAATTAAAGGTGACAGAAAACCGGTATTACTCAAAAATATTTTATTACAAAATAAATAAATAAGTCAAACACCACAGACAATCATGCATCTTTTTTTTCTCTTCTGCCAGATAGCAGCTCTTGCCTGGTGGTGGGTTTCTTTCAGTAAAGCCAGCTGAGTGTCTAATGCATAATTTTGGCTCAATTCCACTTTTCCGGTTTTCATCCAAAGCTTTTTGGTATTTCAGCATCACCCTGGTTAGCCTAGTGGAGCGCCACTTTGGCGAGGCTTGATAATAAGATGGTTTGTCCTTGTCACTTTCCTCGTTGCTGACATAGTTTGCATTGGCTCCTTTTATATATGACAGATCCTCTTGATTGAGAATCTTCTCAGCAATTTTGACCCTCTTTTTGAAGAGCTGTGGACCAACAGGAAAGAAAAATATTATTTTAATTAGAGGAAACAACATACATACATATACACACACACATACACAGTTCAACTGGACCATGCATGACCTGAGTAAATGAAACAAGGTCACAAATAGGACAACTCACCTGATCATGCTGACTGGTCCTCCTTTTGACCTCCTTGCTTCCATCTCCATTCTCTCTCTTTGCTCTTGAGACTGTCAATAGCTCGATTACAAGCTCCTAGTGGATGGAAATATGAAATGTACAGAAGATGAGGTGAACATATTGCAAACATGTTTCCAAAGTGGAATATTCAAAATGTGCCATGCAGACTGTCACAGTGGCTTATCTTAATTATCCATTATGAATGCTACATCGTTATTGTAACTTAGTGTTTGATCTTAAGACATGGAAACACTAAATGAGCTGTCCATCACACTAATACAATTGCCATCCTATCCCAAAAATCTCTGAAAAGAAAGTAACACTGAATACTTGACATTGAGTCTCTCACATTATCACTAACTTATGGTGAGTTGTGTAAATCCAACTTCATGTTGGTGCTTACTTCTAACTTGGTGGAAACTCCAATTTGGTTCCACATCTTTCACTGCTGCCGTCATCTCCTCATTTCGTGGTGTTCTGAAGCTAAAAAAAAAAAAAGACAGTATATTTATAACTGACTGGACTTCTTGTCAAGTTTCCTAAAACAATGGTGAGAAAGAAACATACTTGTCATCTGCCCAGACCTTCCACTGGAGCTGCTCTCCGAGGTTCTTGTGTATGTGATGGACAAGAGTCTGAAAGAAAGAAGAAGTCTGTTAGGTTACAGTAACATTGCTGTTCTGGCCAATGTTCTAGAATACAGGCACCTGCCCAACACAAAACCCCCCAGTGGCCGAGTGGCAAACTCAACAACGCATGTAGCTTATAATGGAAATGAATACAATGGAAATTAATAATCAGCACACAGTATTTTTTCTTAAACACATAAACAAAGAACAACTTACTAACTAAATAGTTGTTGTAGAGTGAATATGTGTATGTGCTGAAACCCTGGTGTGTCGGCAGGGGGGTGTATAAGAAGGAGGAAGCGCGTGCAGCGAAAGAGTGTTGGGGGTGCGGTTCATGTTATGGATGGAGTGAAGGAGAATATTAATAATAGAACGTTTCCCCCAGAAGAAGGCTGATTGGTTCTTTATTAACCCACGCTGAGGGTCCGAACGGGGAAGTGAACACGTGTTTGTCTGTTTGGCTGCTTTAGTGACTCTTGCTGCTGCTTTTATTTGTCCATCTTCGTGTTGCGTGACCGGAACACAACACGTTTACCTTGTCAGCTTTCAGTGAGGATCTTAACGGGGGGGACAATGCTTCCTGCCGCGCTGAATTCCCGCTCCCATGGAGAGCTCGTAGCGCATACAGACGTATATATATTTTCCTGCCACTTTTGACAGAAGTGCAGATACATCGGGACGCCCCCCCCCCCCCCCCCCCCCCGCAGGCGCCCCCTCCTTTCCCTCCTCCGGCGCCCCTAGCGAGAGGGGAGCCGACGTTTGGACCCTGTGCGGTTCGGGCGCAGCTGCCGCTGGACCCCCGTGTCTCCGTGCTGCCCGCGATACACAGGCCCCACGGCGGTGGGGGGCGACGTCTGCCGCTGCAGCGGGGGAAACGGGAGGGAGTGACGCCGCGGCCGCCCCCAACGCCTAAAAGAAACCTAATCGACATGGTTCACAGGGTGTCCAACATTAGTCCATAACCGCACGAGAATGCACAATAATTAGCAAAGATGAATATGTTTAGAGTTCAAATCACCATATGCAGTCCTGTAACTTCAAATAAATACATCAAAGTGTGGGTCCGCGGTGATGACGTCCCGCGGGTGATGATGCGGTTTTACGGTCTGACACCGAATCCCAGGAGAAGCTACTACTAGGCTGCGCGGATGATCCATGATCCATACGGATCACAGGCCCCGGTTCTGCACAGGCGTGTGCCGCCCCCCCCCAAAAAATCCCCCCTCCCCTCCACGCACTTCATTGAATCTGTACGGTCACGTCCTCTGCTGTTTACCGCGTTAAAGTCGCTGCTCGACGTGATGACGTTTCTGGGTTACTTGAAGTTTTATACAGAAGCAAAGTTTTTCAGCACAAAATATTTATACACACTGAAGATACGTACGGAAACTTTGAGGAGGGGGGGGGGTCGTATCCGGTGTCCTTGTAGCTTCTTCTTGGTTTTTTCCACGTCGTCCAGCCTCTTTGTGATTCTGTTTATATCGCTTCAGATGAATACTCCTTTCCTGAAAAAAGGGAAAGATGTGGGTTATTTTTGCTATTTAAAATAGCCCCCGGAATTGTTTAAATATAACCCTGTAGCCTCCAAGCCCCGAATGTAAACATGCCCATAAATCATTTAGATCAAAAGTTTTACCTGAATTATCGGCTCGGCCGGTCACTGCCGCAGACTCCCGGATCCTCTGAGGTCTGGTCGCTGTGAGGACGCGGTCGGCCTCGCTTACTAGAGGGGGTGCGCGCAACACAGTCCTCCATGTCTCCTACGGTCAACTTTTATTCTTTTTGTCCGTATTCATCTTCGGACCTACCGTTCCTGCCGCCATCGTTTTCAAACAGACTGCGTCATGGCGGCGCAGAGCGCTGTAACTCGACAGCTGATTGGTCGCGTTGCAGAACGTGACCAATCAAATTTCACTTTACTGGAGCTCGGGTAACACGTGACGGTTGTTCTTCTCCTCGTGGTATATTTAGAGAAAAGGTTGGAGTGTGACACAACAATCTATGATAAATAAAAAAATGAAAGAAGTTTCTTTTAAAATCATTCACAAAATTTACCCCACTAATCAATTCATGCTAAGATACATAAAAAAAATGATCCTAACTGTCCTTTCTGCAAAGAACATCCAAAAGCAATTAACCATCTTTTTTGGAATTGTACTGAAATTAGAAATTTTTGTGTTTACAATTTATCAGAAATCATATTCACCCCAACTTCACTCTGAAATTTGAATATATAATTGTTGGCTTGTATAATAAAAACTTGGACTCAAATAAAAACTAATAATTAATCTTATTATTATATTTGGCAAATAGTATATTCATAAATGCTAATTTTATTCATCTTCTATCCCCCCCCCCCCTTTGTTAATCAAACAAATTGAAATGTATCTCAGTAACATCTCTAAAAGCCTTAAGAAAGCTGTTTGTATGAAAGTTGTGGAAACCTGAATGTTTTTGTGTAAAATGCATGTAAAATGTATGCTCTCCTGGCTGTACTTACATTTTGTAGAATAAAGTTAAAAAAACTGTCATCACCCACTCCCTGAAAACATTTAAGCCACTAAACAGAGCAGCAGTTATCATTGATTTCTTACTAAAAATGATCCTAAAGTTTTTTAAAAGGTTTTTTAATATGTGGTACTGTTTTACAAAACATCACAAAAGACTTTCCTGCCACTTGATACATGCTTAGGAAGAAATTGGCTGTTGAAAATGACAAAAGTTGTTGTATGTCTGAAGTGCCATTGTATTTATTACCTTTGATGAAGCAATGAGGATATTACTGTATATCTTAATCAAACTTGGGTTGACTTGTCAATACTTTTCACACCTGTTTTTAAACAATTGTGGGAAAATATAAGTGCAGAGCAAACTCAGCTTAACAGATCAGATGTGTAATTCAAATTTGTCACAAACAATATATGTCTGGAAATAGGCCTGGGCGATAAATCGATCAAATGAATTAATTCGAATTTTTTGTTACGGGCGATTTCAAAAATAACTAAATCGAGTTTTTATGTGGCGCATTTTTGGCTCCCCAGAGCTTCCGTAACTTTATTATCACACGGCGACACGCGACAATCGACACACGAAGCAGCTAGCGACAGCATGGCTACCGGTGACAGTGGGCAGTTTGTTCCCAAGAAAGGACTAAAATCATCTGTTGTTTGGAACCGTTATGGGTTTGCTGCCACAGACGTGGAGGAAGAGAGGGACCCCACGCTGCCTAAAGCCCATCGAAGTCAAAGGCTCTCACGCGCGCAGTCCTCTTACACATGCACGCGCCCTGACACACACACATATACTCATTCTACAACGCCTGTATTGTTAGTTCATTAGTTAGTTAGTTAGTTGTTACTGTTATTTGTTAATAAAGAATACTGCGTTGTAATTATTACCTGTGTATTCATTTGCGACGCGGCTGCCGTAGGATTTTGTTTTTGTAGGAGGCGGCCGCGGGGGGGGGCGTTGACCATGACTCCTCATCATCTTCTCCGTGGAGAAGACGGGGTTTATTAATTGAATTAAAACCTTAGACCCCAGATATGAGCTGTATTGTTAACTTTTTAGAAAATGCTGCTACTCTAAGGTGAATGTTTGTCTCATTTTAGTCTAGACTACAAAGTGTGACTGAAAACACAGCTGGAACTTTAAGGAAGTAACCTTTTTATTTTGGACAAGTGAAAACAAGTGTAGAATAACAAAATAAGACAAAAACAAGACAAAAATTATATACAACAAGACAAAATTATATAAACACGAGTCCAAAAAGGAGTGAGAAGAAGAAAAATCATATACTTAACTTTGATTCCAAGAGTGTGTTCATTTATTTATAATTCATCCAGAAATGGGGGTTACATTTGTCTTGTGTTTGATTAAATAAAAGCAACATTTGCTTTAAGTTGTCTGCCGTTTGTACTTATTGCTTTCTCTAAGTAGGGGAAAAAAAAATCGGGAAAAAATCGTAAATCGAATTAAAAAAAATAAAATCGGAGATTTTATTTTTAGGCCATATCGCCCAGCCCTATCTGGAAAATATATGTGCTTTTGAAGTATCTTGTGCACATAAATTGCTAGGCAAGGCACTTATCAAACAAGTGATACATTTAATATCCAGAGACAACACATGTCCTAATGCAGTATCGCCTTTGCACATATCACAAAATACGGTGTAGGTACCAAAACCATTCGGCCTGGAACTTCCATTCGGGGTCCTTTCGATTGAGTATGACTTCACACTACGACATCTGCCTGGGCTCTACTTATTTTCATTTCACGTTGCCTTTTGTAACCTAAAGGAGTTTTCCCTCATAAATGGTGTCTGACAATATTCTTTGTCATTTTTATAAAGACATTTCACAATCTGCTCATTATTCCATTTTAAGTTCAGCCGTGGCTGAAAATTTTGTCAGCACGGCTAAATGTTGCCCTTCCGGGTCCGTTCTGTCAATAATAAAGCAATGGGTGCATGGATTAAAAAAACTATAAGAGAACATGAATTCAATAATAATCATAACAATAATAAAGACACGTTTCGAATACAATCTCGCTCTATCTCGCAGCTCTGTTCGTTTACAACAGACGTCATAATATTTTGTTCTATGGTAGTATAAAATTGTCCAGACCAATCACTGTCTGACATGTCATCAGACCAACATACAGCCTCGTCTGGGGCTGTGGGCACCCCTCTCGGGTGGGGCCCTGCGTTGGGCTGGGGCGGCGCTCTCTTTCCCCCTGTGCCTCCCTGCTCTCTGGCTCTGGGGGCCTCGCGGCGGTCCTGCTGGCCATGGCCTGGGTGGCGGGGGTGGTCACCCGGGGGGCGGTTGTTTTCTGCCTGCTGCCGTGTGGTGTTGGGGGTTCTGGCTGCTGCTGCTGCCGCGGGGTTCTTGGTGTGGGGATGGCTGGTTGCTCCCCCTCCTTCTTTCCACATTCCATCATCCAATTTAGAAGAACATAAACCCTCAACTGAGCACAGGTGTTAGGTCACCTTTGCACAAAAAATTTGCGTGATTGAATGAAATATTTCACAATAGTTGGCTTGTAGGCATAAGTATGCGTGTGTGAACACTATCTGTATTGTGTTCATGTTGAAGTGTGTTCTTTTTTGCAGCTAGCAGGTGTGTTTATAACTTTTGAGTGTGTGTGTGGACAGGCCCCGCCCCTTTGAGATTTGTATTCTATCTGTACTCTACCGAAATGATAAACATCCAGTAGCTCGTTGCTTTATGCTGCTTCATGGTTTTACCCCCCTCCCCCCTCCTATGATCACCCTCCTATCCTCCTCTTTCTAACATCCCTCTCTCTTTTTCCCTTCTTTCCTTTTCCGTCCGGTCCGACACCAAAGAATTTCAAAAATAATTAAAATGAATAAAGTTTACAAAAGGGGTTTATTCAGACATTCCTCTGGTTTGTCTGAGAATTCATAACCCCTGTTGTAAAAGTAAAACATGTCCAACAAAAGAGGCCTTCAGTTCTCATCTGTCTACCCAGCTGTTGGACAGGACAAGTAAAAATAATAATAATAATAAATAAAAGAGAAAAAAGAGACCAACATACAGCCAATCACATAATGTGACGTCAGCACTAGTCGAAGGACCCCGAACAAAAGTTCCAGGCCGAACGGTTATGGTACATACAGTGGCAATTACGGAGGATATGCACCAGAAATGCTTCAACACTTAGATAAGTATACACTACAGATACTACAGGATATTACCTTCTTCAGTATCTTTACTCCAGATATTTCCAGATTTGACTTCAGGTCATATTCGGAACTTGGATATGACCAAAATAAGACACAATCAGTATCTTCTGCCCGGATACCTTCAGATATGCTGCATGTCTGGATATGCACCAGAAATGCTTCAACACTTAGATAAGTATACACTACAGATACTACAGGATATTTGCGTTCTTCAGTATCTTTACTCCAGATATTTCCAGATTTGACTTCAGGTCATATTCGGAACTTGGATATGACCAAAATAAGACACAACCAGAATCTTCTGCCCGGATACCTTCAGATATGCTGCATGTCTAAAAATGCACCAGAAATGCTTCAACACTTAGATAAGAATACACTACAGATACTACAGGATATTTATCTTCTTCAGTATCTTTACTCCAGATATTTCCAGATTTGACTTCAGGTCATATTCGGAACTTGGATATGACCAAAATAAGACACAACCAGTATCTTCTGCCGGGATATCTTCAGATATGCTGCCTGTCTGGATATGCACCAGAAATGCTTCAACACTAGGATAAGTATACACTACAGATACTACAGGATATATACCTTCTTCAGTATCTTTACTCCAGATATTTCCAGATTTGACTTCAGGTCATATTCGGAACTTGGATATGACCAAAATAAGACACAACCAGTATCTTCTGTCTGGATATCTTCAGATATGCTGCATGTCTGGATATGCACCAGAAATGCTTCAACACTTAGATAAGAATACACTACAGTTACTACAGGATATTTATCTTCTTCAGTATCTTTACTCCAGATATTTCCAGATTTGACTTCAGGTCATATTCAGAACTTGGATATGACCAAAATAAGACACAACCAGTATCTTTTGCCGGGATATCTTCAGATATGCTTCATGTCTGGATATGCACCAGAAATCCTTTAACACTTAGATAAGTATACTCTACAGATACTATAGGATATATACCTTCTTCAGTATCTTTAGTCCAGATATTTCCAGATTTGACTTCAGGTCATATTCGGAACTTGGATATGACCAAAATAAGACACAACCAGTATCTTCTGACGGGATATCTTCAGATATGCTGCCTGTCTGGATATGCACCAGAAATGCATCAACACTAAGATAAGAATACACTACAGATACTACAGGATATATACCTTCTTCAGTATCTTTACTCCAGATATTTCCAGATTTGACTTCAGGTCATATTCGGAACTTGGATATGACCAAAATAAGACACAACCAGTATCTTTTGCCCGGATATCGTCAGATATGCTGCATGTCTGGATATGCATCAGAAATGGTCCAGATTCTTTAGATATTTAAGAAAGTATCCCTAACAGATATTTACGGATTCTGGCTCTTTTCGCGCAGTGTGAAGTGATTCCGTTTCAATAATGTGTTTCTATTTTATGCATTGAAATGCTAAAAGTTTTATAGCAGGTTTATCCAAACAAAATACACTTTTAAAATGTTGTTTCTGTTTTTTTACCAAATTGACTGTAAATCTTGTGTTTGTTGTTTTTGAGTTAAAAAATAAAGAATTAATGAACAGAGGATGGTAGTTTTTAACCTGAAAAAGATCCCACATTCTTCTATTTGTGTACATTTATGTAAAACCTCAAATATTTGACTCACAGAAACATGACAACAAATGTGAAACTGAAAGTAGTTTTTCTTCAAAGCTGAACAGGAAAATCAGAGATTAGTTTCAAAAAGACATTTTTATTGAAAATGATCTCAGAGAAATATTTTATCTGATGAACCTAAAGGAGAAACTCAAAGATCCTGAATTTGCTGATGTTCTAGTATTTGTATTTCTTTCTGGATGATTTTCATCATTTGTGAGCTGAACATGAGACACAGAGGACAGTTTAGAGACGTGAGATGAAGTTTTGTCAGGAAGCAGATCTCAGAGAAGCAGATCTGCTGCTTCATCTGCTGCTTCACCTGCTGCTTCATCTGCTGCTTCACTTTTCTTCTGTTCCTCAGTTCATCTCTTTCTGCTTCATTCTGTAAGAAATCAATATTTTTCTTAGGAAAAAGAATCTATTTTAAAGGAAAAATCAACATAAATAGTTTAGTTCATTGTCTTTGTCACAAAAACAGAGGCTAACATTAAAGTGAGTCTCTTCACTAAAACAAGTTAGTCTCCTCCTGAATCCATTCTTCTCTAAAAAAAAGGATTTCCTGAAGTTTCTGTGGTTCTTGTTGGTCAGTTTATCGTCACTTAGGTCTGAAGGATCAACATGAATGGTTCTGAGTTCTGCTCTGGCTCTGGTTCTGGCTCTGGTTCTGGTTCTGGTTCTGGTTCTTGGTGCTCAAACCTCCACAGCTTCCATGGAACAGAAACAGATTC
>JALJSC010000073.1:0-119405 GCA_023969325.1 Oryzias curvinotus
TCAGCATGCAGGCGTAGACAACCACGCCAACGTTTTCCTGCAAAGCACGTACAGAAGACTACTTCTACCCCTACACGCACATGCTTCCGTTGTGGATCTGAGAAACACATGGCTAACTCAAGTGAATGCCAAGCAACCAAAGCAACCTGCAGAAACTGCAACAAACTAGGCCATTTTGCACGAGTGTGCAGATCTTTGCAGACACATACAGTTAAAGAAGTGGAATTACCAGAGTACACACTTCTGTTGGTGGACAGAGCAGTCACTCCAGGTGGAATACAAGTTACAGTGAACATCAAAGTGACTGAAAGCTCGCAGTTGATGAAACTGACTGTGGATACGGGTGCTGCAGTCTCCATCTTGCCCCCATATATGAGGAAAGGTTCAAGGGTGCTCCGCTTTCTCAGCCCACTGTTCAACTGGTGACCTACTCCCGAACATCTATTCCAGTGATAGGCTGCATGGAGGCAATGGTGCGCATACAGAACCATGAAAAACCTGCAACATTTCCCAATGTGGACTCTGGAACTGCACTCATGGGGAGAGACTTAATAGCTGCTTTCAATCTGCGCATTGAGGGCAATGCTGCATACTTGCCGTCCACACATTCTCTGTCTTTACCTTCTGCTGCTCTAATGGAATGCTCTGCCTCACAGCCAGCTGTTCCTGCAACCCTTGGATGTGCTGTTGGTTTCATACACAAGGTGAAGGTGCTGCAAACAGCTGTTCCTGTGCGTCAAAAATTGAGACGCCTTCCCTTTTCTGTGCGGTCTGCTGTGTCAGAGGAGCTGAACCCCCTCCTCTCAGCTGGTGTGATTGAGCGCATCGATGCTTCTCCCTGGGTCTCGCCAATAGTCGTCACACAAAGGAAAAATGAAAAAATCAGAATGTGTGTGGACCTGCGAGAGCCTAACAAAGCCATTGTGGTGGACAGCTTTCCTCTTCCTCACATGGAGGAATTACTCTCAGCGCTAACAGGTGCAACACTATTCTCAACCATCGATTTGGAGAGCGCATACCACCAAGTTTTGCTGCACCCTGACAGCAGGGATTTAACAGCTTTCATCACCCATGAGGGACTGTTCCGGTTCTGCAGGGTTCCTTATGGTCTTGCCTCAGCCCCAGCAGCTTTTCAAAAGCTAATGGCGACAGTGCTGCATGGTGTGCCAAATCTACAGTTCTACCTCGATGACATAATCTGCTACGGGCGCACAGCACAGGAACATGACACTGCCCTAGAGACAGTCCGACAGAAACTCAAAACAGCAGGCTTGCAGCTTAATGACAAGAAATGCCACTTTCGACAGACAAGCCTGAAGTTCCTGGGACATCTAGTAACCGCTGAGGGAATAAAACCAGACACAGAGCACCTGCAGGCCATTACACAGGCCCCTGCTCCATCAGATGCTGTGAGTCTTTGCTCATTCCTGGGAATGCTGTCCTGGTATGGAAAATTTATTCCTAACTATGCTACAGCGGTGGAGCCTCTTCGAGCCTGCCTACGTCAAGGCACACAGTTTGAATGGACTGAAGAGGCACAGCGGTGCTTTCTAACGGTAAAACGTCTACTTCTAGAAAGCCCTGCGCTAGCCTTATTTAACCCTGAGCTACCAACCATAATCTCTACTGGTGCATCTGATTATGGTGTGGGTGCTGTATTCTCCCAGCTGCAACCGGACAACACTGAAAGAACTGTTGCATTTGCATCAAGGACATTGTCATCCACTGAAAGGAAATACTCCACAGTGGAAAAAGAGGCTCTTGCGTGTGTCTGGGCTGTGGAAAAATGGCGGACATACCTATGGGGCCGAAAATTCACACTGCGCACATACCATCAGGCCCTCACAACGCTTCTGACCACAAAGGGGGCTGATCGAGCAGGGATGCGCATTGCAAGATGGTCTGCACGCCTTCTCAGCTTCACATATGACGTCGTGTATAGAGCGGGGCCTCTGAACCAACAGCTGACTGCCTTTCGCGGTTACCTCTGCCAGCCGCTTCTTTTCCTCCTGAGGACTCAGAACCTGAGTTGGTGGCTTTACTGGCTACAACTCCTGTATCCGTGACAGCCAAAGAGTTTGAAGATGCTTCATCTTCTTGCCCCGAGCTTTCCTCCTTGCGTGTGCAAGTGCAACAGCGGTGGCCACGATCTGCTAAATTAGTAAGTCATGTTTTGCAACCCTATTTCAAACTAAGGCATGAGTTAAGTGTGCGGGACGGCCTGGTGTTTCGGGGATCCTGCTTAGTGGTGCTAATTTCCCTCTGCTCCACACTTGTGGCCCTTGCTCATGAAGGCCATCAGGGTGTGGTGCGAACAAAACAACGCCTGAGGGACCTGTATTGGTTCCCTGGCATGGATGCATTAGTGATTTCCCAAGTGACCGGATGCTCTTTGTGCCAACAAACTGGCAAATCTGCCAAAGTTTTTCAGGCCCCACTACAACCGGTGCCCCTGCCAGAGGGCCCCTGGGCAAAACTAGGCCTGGATATCGTCGGACCCTTTGAATCTGCTTCATGGGACTGTAAGTTTATCACTCTTACTGACTATTATTCAAAATGGCCTGAAGTTGCCTTTGCTCCTTCTGTGAACTCGGAAACTGTGATTCAAATGCTTAGTGGACTTTTCAGTCGCTATGGCAACCCAGAGTGTTTGGTCACGGATAACGGACCGCAGTTTACATCTGCTTCATTCTCCTCTTTTCTGCGCGACAGAGGAATTACACGATCGTCTGTGTATCACCCTTCTTCTAATGGTGCAGTAGAACGATTCAACAGAGTGCTTAAAGGTTGGATTCAAGCTGCGATCATCCAAAACAAACCCTGGAAAAGTGCAACATCTGCTTCTCTTCAAGCTTACCGTGCTACGCCACATGCCATGACTGGTGTGTCACCATTTGAACTAATGCATGGGCGCAAAATGAGGACAAAACTAAACATTCTTCCTCCTCCACCATTGGAACAGCCTGCTGTGGATCTACGTCACAGAGTGTCGCTCCGCCAAAGCCACGTGAAGCAGTATTGTGATGCAAAAAGAGGTGCTCGCACTCCTTCCTTCCGAACAGGTGACAGGGTGCGTGTACGGAAACCTGTTCACGTGCAGAAAGGTCAGCGACAATTCTCTGCTCCCATCAGGATCAAACAGCAGGTGGGCCCAAGCACTTACATCTTAGATGATGGAAGGGCATGGCATGCTTCCCACTTGGCTTCAGTACCAAACGGGCTTCCTATATTCCCGTCACCACCAGAGACCAGTACTGAAAGGGTTGAAATGGAGCCTAGCCCAGATCATCAAGCCCTAAATCGCCCTGTCAGATCACATAAGCAACCAGGTTGGCTTAATGACTTTTTAATGAAGAAAAAAAACAAAAAACATCTACATATGTTCAATTGTTGTGAGTTGATTCTTACATGTTCTGTATTCTGTGAGTAATGGCATTACTTGGAATATAATGTTGATGCAGGAAATTGCACCTAAGAATTAAATTCAGGGATTTTTGTGACAGCACAGGTTATTCTAAGGGGGATGTTGTGTTCAGCTATTGTTATATTACTTGACGCCACTAGGTGGAGCAGTGAGCAAGCGTTATGACTGAGGAAGGTAGAAGAAGAAGTGAGGATGTGGATGAGCTGCTGCAAGTTGTAGTGTGTTGGGGAGCGGCCAAGATGGCGTCTCGGTAAGACACTCGCGCTCGAGCTCCGCTTAAAAAGCTTTGTTAAAGCCAAAATTAAAAAGACTGTGACAACAACAACCGTATATTTATATCACCATCATGCCAAAACCCGAAAATAAACGGAAAGAGCGAGAAAGTCTGCCCACAAAAGGCTGTGTTATAGACGCACACAACTATGCTAACCAAGCGGCTGCAACAGACTCAATGGAAGCTGACGATTTCACTTTGACCCCCCTCCCTGACACGCCACTGAAGTCCCCACTTCTGAAAAAAGGTAAAGCTTCTGAAATCGAAGACCCTGAAGGCATTGTTTCCAAACTCTCTTGCCTCATTAACTCAAGATCTGACTCCATTGAAAAGATGGTGGGGGAGAACTGTATGAAAATTGAGGGTCTGAAAAAAACTATTGATTTCCTTTCGGAGGAACTGAAGGAAATGAAAACTAAAATGAAGGAGATGGACACAAAAGTTAAAATGGGGGAACAGCGCATGGGGTCCTGTGAAAGTCGCCTTGAAGAGCTGGAGCGTTATTCTCGAAGGTGGAACCTGCGGCTGGCCGGGGTTCCAGAAAACAACACAGAAGATGTGAAAGCTAAAGTCATCAGCATCTGTCAGAAAACCTTACTGGATGAAAACATCAAGGTTAATGAAGGACTCGACATCGTGCACAGACTTGGAAGGAGGGACATTAATAAGACTACACCACGGAACATCATCCTCCAATTTTCCTCCCGCGCACTGAGAGATGCTCTCTGGAAAGCAGCCAAAAAGTCCAGATACCTGAAAGAAAACAACATGCGGTTCTCTGAAGACCTCATCGCTTCTGACCGGGAGAAACGACGCGTCCTTTGGCCGCTGGTGAGAGATGCTCGGGCTGAAGGCAAAACGGCTTACTTCGTTGCTGGACGCGCCTTCGCCAACGGCACCGAGTTGTTCCTGCCTCCTTCCACCTAACCGTCACCATGTTACCATCCTGAGGATGATGTGGGACACCACTCTGACTACTTTCTGGTAGAAAACTTAACTTCAAGGTGTCTGCCAAACTTAGTTAAAATCTTTCTGTTTTGATCTTGGTTATAAAATGTGACTATTGACGTCACTTAGTTTTTAATGTCATTATTAGGCTTTAAACATGTTAATATTCTGAGTAAGTGAAGCTCGAGTTCTCTAACGTGTTTCTTAAAGTAAGAAGCACTCTTCTAAAGTTCACATTTCTCCTTATTGTTCTCTGTTGAGAATTTGTTCTACTGTTCATGTCTTTATCATTTCTTTCTTTTAATGCCAGGGGTTTAAGAAATATTTTGAAACGCAAAGCAGTTTTTTTGTTCATCAAACAATTTAAATGTGATTTTTGTTTTATTCAGGAGTCTCATAGCACAAAGGAAGATTTAAACTTTTGGAAAAGTCAGTGGGGTAAAGAAATATGGGGATCTCATGGTTCTAAAAAAATGGCTGGTGTTTTGACTTTAAAGGATAAATTTCTTGGGGAACTCATCCATCACTACAGTGACCCTAATGGGCATTTGATTATTATGGTGCTGTTAATCTCCCAGAATGTGGTGATCATTTCTAATGTATATGGCTACAACTCTCCTTTGGAAAACAGTCAGTTATTTGATTTATGGGATGGCAAAATTAGCTTGTGGCTTAAAAAATATCCTGAGGCCTTTTTGATTTTTGGTGGTGATTTCAATGTCGTTAATGACAACACCTTAGATAGACACCCTCCTAAAAAAACGAATCCAAACAATAAGTATTTAGAAAATTTCATGGATAAATTTGAAATTGTAGATGCTTTTAGAGCGAAATTCCCTTCGTTAAAATCATTTACTTGGAACACCAAAGATTATTCTAAACAATCTCGGATTGATTACTGGCTGACGTCAAAAAGAATTAATGTCACTAATGTTGATGTGAATTCTCATCCAGCTCCCTTTTCTGACCATAAGATAGTCACCCTAAAGTTAACTCTCTCCCCAATGTCTACAATTCCCAGGGCTGTTTGCTGGAAAATAAATAACAGTCTTCTGTCCCACAACACTGTAATAGAAATGACAAAAAAAATAATCAAATCATACTGGGAAGAAGCTACTGAATTAAAAATATTCAGCCCTAAATGGGAATTATTAAAATTTGATATTGGGAAATTTATGAGATCTTATAGTAGTAACTTAGCAAAATCTAGAAGGAAAGAGGAAAATGAACTTTGCTCTAAAATTGCTGCCTTGTCTAATAAAAGCAGTGAGAACATCACTGAAAATGAGCTGATAGAACTTGGTGAATATCAGAACAAGCTGGAAGAGATGTATAAAAGGAAAACACAAGGTGCATTTATAAGATCTAGAGCAAAGTGGATGGAAGAAGGGGAACAGTGTTCTTCCTATTTTTTTGGACTAGAAAATTCTAATTTCAGCAATAACTCTCTGGATTCTCTTCAAATTAATGACAAAATTGAAACTGATCATAAAATTCTTGGCTCATTTTGCTCTGACTTTTACAACAAACTTTACTCCTCTAATTACTCAGAAACTAAAGCGCGTGAGCTACTAGATTCTATTAAACATTGTAAGATTATCAGTGAAACACATAAAAAACTCTGTGATGCCAGTATAACCCTGGAGGAAGTGCAAGATGCTATAATGATTCTAAAAAAGAACAAATCTCCCGGTAATGATGGATTGTCAAGTGAATTTTATAAAAACTTTTCAACAGAACTTAGTCCTTTTATCCTTGAGATGCTCACTGAAAGTATTAATCTGGGAAAACTACCCCCTACTCTAACACAAGGTATTATATCACTAATACCCAAACCTAATAAGAATAAACTTCAAATTGATAACTGGAGACCTATCTCATTACTTAATAATGACTATAAAATATTAGCTCTAATTTTAGCCAAACGAATTAAACAAACCTTAACATCTATAATAGACGACTCCCAATCAGGATTCATGTCTAATAGACACATTACTAATAACATCAGATTAGTTTTGGATTTATTGGATTATTCCGAACTAATAAATGAGAATAGTTTTATTCTGTTTTTGGACTTTTATAAAGCCTTTGATTGCCTAGAACATGAATTCATTTATCGATCTCTAGAAAAATTTGGGTTTGGACCATTTTTTATAAAAGCTATTAAAACTCTCTACAATAATTCTAACAGTACATTAAAACTTAAATATGGTACGTCTCCAAGATTTCAGGTGGGTAGGGGGGTTCGCCAAGGCTGTCCAGTGAGCCCTTATTTATTCCTGCTAGCAGCACAACTGCTTGCAGCTTTCATCCAGGAAAATAACATCCATGGCATTTCAGTCGCTGATAAACAAATTCTTATAAGTCAAGTTGCTGACGACACCACTCTTTTTCTGAAAAATTCAGATCAAATTCCCATTGTAATCAACCTTATTCATAAATTCTCAGAAGCTTCTGGCCTTAAACTTAATATAAATAAGTGTGAACTTTTACCCATTTCAGAATGCACTCACTCAGTTTTACATGGTATACCTGTAAAATCACAAATTACTTATCTTGGAATTATGATTTCTAAAAACACAGAGGATAGATGCAACCTAAATTTTAATCCCATAATTGAAAAGACCAAAAAGAGATTTAACCGCTGGCTTCAGAGGGACATCACTTTAAGAGGAAGAACTTTATTATCCAAAGCTGAAGGAATCTCCAGATTGACATATCCAGCACTTGCCCTCAATGTTAACACATCCACATGTAAAACCGTTGATAAAATGCTTTACAAATTTATTTGGAAAAATAAAACTCACTACATTAAAGATAAAGTGCTTTTGAACACAATAGACGCAGGAGGACTTAATGTCTTAGATTTCACCACCTTAAATTACACCTTTAAAATCAATTGGATTAAGAAATTTCTTAGCAACCCAGATTCCTTATGGAATTTTATTCCAAACTATTTATTTTCTAAACTCGGTGGACTCCCTTTTCTTCTCCAATCTAACTATAACATTCAAAAGTTGCCCATTAAACTAGCAAATTTTCACAAACAAATGCTTCTGGCCTGGTCTCTAATCTATAAACATTCATTTTCTCCTCACAGCTTTTATATCTGGAATAATACTAATATTTTGTACAAAAATAAATCTTTATTCTTCCCTTACTGGTTTCAAAATAATATACTCTATGTAAATCAACTTTTTAACTCAGGAGGGTGTTTAATGTCATACAATCAATTTTTGACCACTTATAATATTCCAGTTACCCCCAAAGAGTTTGCAATAGTCATGGATGCTATTCCTAAAGGCATTATAGTGTTATTTAAAGGTCTTGTTCACCCTTTACCCTCACATTCAGTCTCTTTATTTGAAACAAATATTGGTAAGACTTGCTTTACAAGAACATCTACAAGAAATAAAAAAATAAGATCACTGTTTCAGAAAGATATTGCAGTTGTACCCTATGTGACCCACTATTGGAGAACATTTGCCCCAGATATTGATTGGAAGAAAGTTTGGACTTTGTCCTCCAAATATTTTATTTCAAATAAACCCCGGGATGTTTGTTTTAAGCTTCTTCACAGATGCTACCCAGCCAAATCCTCATTACACATAGACATTGATAAAAACTGCTCCTTCTGTAAATTAGACACTGAAACAATTATACATCTTTTCTGGAACTGCCCCCCAACAGCTATTTTTTGGAAAGACTTTACCTCCTTTGTTCGATGTAAAGTTTATGAAAAATTTGATTTGGTATATAAGGATATATTATTTGGTTTTTATAGTGTTAATAATTCACTAAGAAGGGAATACTATTTAATTAACCTTTTGATAATACTAGCCAAATTCCACATACATAAATGCAAATTTTCTGAAAAAAAGCCCTTATTTAAACTTTTTATGATTGAGTTAAACCAATATATCAAAGCAATAAAATATTCTTCCAACCCCAAAGCTATAAGAACCTTTGACACCCTGGAATTCTTTAAATGTACAGAATAGCAACGTACTGCTTTTTCTGCTCTTGTTTATAATTTTTGTTTTTTTTTTTCTCTTTTGTTCTTTATGTTCCCCTGGCACATTTTGTTACTCTTTGTTTTGTCTGTGTACTTAAAATTGACTTGAATTTGTATCCTGTATATCTTCAATAAAGTTAAAAAAAAAAAAAAAAAAAAAAAAAAAAAAAAAAAAAAAAGTTGTAGTGTGTTGGAGCTGAAAATAAAGTCCAGAAACAAGATCTGTTTTGTGGATGATTTCTGCCGCCGGCCACATAAAAGATTTCTTAAAGGTAAAATAATCTACATATTTTTATTATTTTTATGATCATGAAAGTTATTTTCTTTCGAACTGAGAGTGGTCGCTGCAGCTGCGCACGTATAAGCTTGCTGTCAAGGACCTAATCGTAAGGGTTTGGGGAAGTAATCTCTCCTTTCCAACTCTGCCCTGTCTGTATTTAGGAATATAGTTTCAGGGGAGAGGATTCCCAGTCCTCTCGCTCCGTCCCTTTTAGTCGCCTTTTGCGAAATGCAGGGAATACGTTGGTAGTATTCTTTTTAACCCCTAACCACAGGGCAAAGAATAAAAACACAACAAAAACAGTTCACTCTGTTACATGTTCATACAGATATTTAGAAAAAATGTTTATCACAGATAAAAAAAAAAAAGAGTGTCAATTAGGTGGTTAGAAAAGACTAAAGTTAAATGAATCGTTAAATAAAAGAACAAACAAACACTTACATAAATATAAATCAACCAATCAAGCAAGATGTTGGAAATGCTGATAACAGCCGCATAACCAGCCAAATGCACCATCACTGGCAAGGGCTGCTCCACCACAGGAAAGAGTTGATGCAGGTCCCCATCCAGAGCCACAGTGGCTGAACAGAGGGAGAGGTCCCAACTGAGGAAGCGCCGGAAATAAAAATGAGAATGAAAAAGTAAACACTATGATTAAAGCAATAAACAATAAAACATTGAAATAAGGTAAATTAAGATAACGCGTTAAAAGTCTAGTTTAGATTCAGAGAATAATATCAAATGGATAAATAAAGAAAATAACAATGAATGAATAACTAAGTAAATAAATAAATAAATACATATGAATTAATATCCATCCATCCATTTTCTTAACCGTTTTTCCCTTTCGGGGTCACGGGGCTGCCGGAGCCTATCCCGGCCACTTGTGGGCAAAGGCAAGGGATGCCCTGGAGGTCGCCAGTCTGTCGCAGCACATGAATTAATAAGTAAATAAAAGTAGTACATACACTTACATATACATACAGTGGTGGACAAAATAGTTGGTACCCCTCAGTTAAAGAAAGAAAGTCCACAATGCTCACAGAAATGACTTGAAATGTTCAAAAGTAACAATAAATTAAAATTTATTGATAAATTAAAAAATCAAAATCAGCCATTACTTTTGATTTGTTGATTAACAGAATTATTTAAAAAACAAACTAATGAAATAGGGCTGGACAAAAATAATGGTACTGTGGTGTTATCCTTGCCTCTGGGCTTCACACCCAACAGGCTTTGCAGTTGCTATGGGCGTGGTCTTATTCAGTGTTCATATATAAGATGATTTGCCCGGTTTATTTCAGTTGTTGGCATATGAGTGAATAAAGCTTCACGTATCGAAGTCAAGACGTGTCTCCTCATCATTGCCACATTGGTGACACCAATCGTGAATAATGTCAGAACCAGCAGACGCGCGAGTTTCAACGTCATCTTCAGTGACCTCGCCATCTCCCACGCGCGGGGACCCGGCCATGCTAGCTGCCGCCGCCGTGAAGCTGCCCGAGTTCTGGAAGAGCGATCCCGCCTCCTGGTTCCAGCATGTCGAGGCCCTTTTTCATCTGTGCAGGGTGCACACGGATGACGCCAGGTACTACTTGGTGGTGGCTGCTCTGGATCAGCAGTCCACGCGCAGGGCAATGCCGCTGCTGCGCAGCCCGCCGCCACAAGAAAAGGATGCAGCTCTGAAGGAGCTTCTGCTGCGGAGATACAGCCTGTCTGCTTCGGAGAGAGCAGAGAAGATCTTCAGCATGTCTGGCCTGGGAGACAGTTTGGCTGTGGACTTGATGGACAGCATGCTCTCACTGCTCAGCTCGGATGAGCGCGGTTTTCTTTTCCCGCACATTTTTTTGCGGCAGCTCCCACCGCCCGTGCACGCGGCTTTGGCCAACTCTCCTCGCCTGGCGGCGGGAGATTACAGAGGACTGGCTGAGGAAGCGGACCAAGTTCTGCTGGCTACCAGGCGTTTCACCGTGCAGCATGTGACGTCTGATGCCCGCTTGCGGGAGACGGAGGACGATCCGGTAACTGTGTCTGCAGTCAGCGTGGGCACGCGCCGCCGGACCTCCCTGTGCCGTTTCCATCAGAGGTTCGGACGGAAAGCAAAGCGCTGTGTCCCGCCATGTGCGTTTTTGAGTTCAGGAAACGCAGCAGCCGGCACTCAGTAGTAGCGGTGAGTACTGGCGAATGTGGAGAGCTGCTGTTTCTTACGGACTCTTGCTCTGGACGTCGTTTCTTGGTGGACTCTGGCGCCCAGAAGAGTTTGGTTCCCCCCTCCGGCTCAGAGACGTCCACCGGTGGACCGCCGCTGTGTGTGGGTAACGGATCTGCTATCGGGACTTTTGGGACCTGTATGTTTTCATGGATGTAAGTTAAATTGGGAATTTGCCGTTGCCTCTGTTTCTGTTCCCATTATCGGTGAAGATTTTTTGTGTGCACATAGTTTGTTAGTGGACATGGCTAACCGCAGACTAATAGACTCAATCACTTTTGCCACTGTCCCACGTGCAGCTGGGGGATCTGGGCCTGTCATGCGCGCGCATTTTTTGTCAGGCGATTACGTTTTTCAGAGATTATTTGCTGAGTTTTTATTCTTGACCACCCCCGCTTTTTCCTCCACTGTGGCTAAGCACGGCATGGAGCATTTCATTCCCACTAAGGGCCCGCCTATTTTTGCTCAGGCACGGCGCCTCGATGCAGCAAAATTCACCATCTCTAAGGAAGAGTTCGCCACCATGGAAAGTCTGGGTTTCGTGAGGCGCTCTAACAGCCCGTGGGCATCGCCCCTCCACATGGTGCCCAAGGCAGTTGGTTCCTGCCGCCCCGCGCGGGGATTTTCGCCGTCTGAACGACGCTACAACACCTGACCGTTATCCCATTCCCACATTCAGGATTTCTCGGTTCGTTTGTGCGGCGCCTCAATTTTTTCCAAAGTGGACCTGGTGCGCGGTTACCATCAGGTTCCGGTGCGGGCAGAAGACGTGCCTAAGACTGCGTGATTACTCCTTTTGGACTTTTTGAGTTCCTGCGCATGCCCTTCGGTCTTAAAGGTGCAGCCCAAACCTTTCAAAAGTTAATGGACTCTGTGCTACGCAGTCTCAAGTTCGTGTTCGTCTATCTAGATGACAATTTGGTAGCCAGCTCCTCCCCTGAAGAGCATCTCGTGGACCTAAAGGAAGTTTTCCAGCAGTTGGAAACCCACGGGTTGATTGTTAACCCGGCTAAATGCCAGTTTGGTTTGTCAGCCATTGATTTTTTGGGCCATGGAATTTCAGCGCAGGGTGCGCTTCCTCTTCCCACCAAAGTCCAGGCCATGGCAAAATTTCCCCGTCCTTAAGTGGTTAAGTCCCTACAGGAGTTCTTGGGGATGGGGAACTTTTACAACCGGGTCATTCCCCGGGCTGCCCACCTGTTTCAACCACTTTATGACAGCTTGCGTTCAAAGAAAGCCACAGACCCTGTGGATTGGACCCCAGACCGTGTTGCTGCATTTGACGGAGCTAAGTCAGCCTTAGTAAAGGCAGCACTCCTCGCGCACCCAGACCCAGATGCTGAGATCGCGCTGACTACAGACACTTCAGACATAGCAGTGGGTGCTGTGGTAGAGCAGCGAGTGGCGGACGCTTGGCAGCCTCTTGCATTTTTTAGCCGCAAGTTGCAGACTCAGGAACGCAAGTATAGTGTTTTTGACCATGAGTTGCTTTCTCTCTATTTGGCGACTCGACATTTCCATTTTTTGTTGGAAGGACGTTCTTTCGTTGCCTATGTGGATCATAAACCACTTACGTTTGCCATGGCTAAGGTTAGTGAACCTTGGTCTGCGCGCCAACAGTGCCATCTGGCAGCCATTTCTGAGTTTACAACTGGCATATGTCACGTAGCCGGAAAGTCCAACACCGTTGCCTCTCAAGTGTACTCATCTCCCCGGTGCTTATTGGGACAGGTTTTTCTGCAATGGGCGCCGAGCAGCCTGGTGATGCAGACATTCTTGCCCTCCGCTCCGGTAGTTCAGGCCTCAACCTTGAGGAGATTGTGTGGCAAGATGGAGGTCTAACTCTCCTGTGTGACATTTCGACAGGACGGCCTCGGCTGGTGGTTCCTGCGGGGTGACGGCAGCGCATTTTTGAATCTGTTCACTCCCTCTCGCACCCAGGTGTACGTGCGTCTGTGAGGCTGGTTGGTTCCCGTTTTGTGTGGCCTGGGTTGCGTAAGGATGTGAAGGGCTGGGCCGCGGCTTGCGTTGCATGTCAGCGCGCCAAAGTTCACCAGCACACAAAAACCCCCCTAGAACCTTTCCCGATCCCAGCCAAGCGTTTTGAGCATGTTCACGTGGACTTGGTTGGCCCACTGCCTCACTCGAAGGGTTTCACACATTTATTTACAATGGTGGATCGGACCACCAGGTGGCCAGAGGTAGTTCCTCTGTCCTCCACTACATCTGCTGAGGTGGTCAGTACTTTTCACTCTGCCTGGGTTGCCCGTTTTGGTCTACCGTCAGACATTACTTCAGACAGGGGCCCCCAGTTCACTTCGGAGCTTTGGTCAGGAAAGGCGCGATCTTTAGGGTTTGCAGGTTCACTGTACTGCGGCTTATCACCCTCAAGCGAACGGGTTGTGTAAGCGTTTCCACCGTTCTCTTAAGGCTGCCCTCCGTGCAGCGCTCACAGATGACTGTTGGTTGGATCGTTTGCCGTGGGTCCTACTAGGGCTACGCTCAGCTCCTAAGACCGACCTAGACGCATCCTCCGCTGAGTTAGTGTTTGGACAGCCGCTCTGAATTCCTGGGGAGTTTTTATTATTCGTCTGCCCCGGGCCCCCGAGAAATGTGCTGCATAGTGTCAGAAAGCTTGGTCTCAGTCGCAGGTCATGAGTCTTCCAACAGGACAACGATCCAAAACACACAGCCAAAAAAACCCCAAGAATGGCTCAGAGAAAAGCGTTGGACTATTCTGAAGTGGCCTTCTATGAAACCAGATCTGAATCCCATTGAACATCTGTGGAAGGAGCTGGAACATGTCATTTGGAGAAGACACACGTCAAACCTGAGACAAACTGGAGCAGTTTGCTCGTGATGTCACAGTTTGTGAATGGATTTTCTCTGAGGTGTCAGTCAGGTCTCTCTCCTGACATACAAGATACAAAGAAATACACTGTCACAAAGGATGTTATCCACACCCTGTGCTCTTTACACACACAAAAGTTCAAAGTTTTTTTAAATTCTTTTATTGTCTCTGTTACGTTGGGGGGGGGGGGGGGGGGGCGTATGGCTGAAATGAAGTTAGGAAGCAAGGCCACACAGTCTATGGCAGGCCATTTTAACATTTAAAAGCTAAGTTTGACTATCCAGAATTAACATTGTAGATATCTTTATTTGAGTTTTGCCTAGTCAAAAAGAACATTTCAGATATCCGCAACTACATTCTTCCTATCCGTAATCGTGATTTCAGATATCCTCAAACATATTATTCCTAGGACAAATGACATGACTTTCACCATTCATTTGTATGGGGTTTGTAATTACAGATATCTACAATTCAGTTGCAGATATCCACTTCATGAATTACGGATATCTGTAACTGAATTGTAGATATCTGTAATTCCAGTTTCAGATATCTACAATTTCATTCTGACTAGTCAAAACTCAAGTTCAAGATATCTTGAATTCAAATCAATTCAAGATATCTACATGTTCCTTTTCAGATATCTTAAATTAAGTTTTGACTAGGCGAAATTACGTTGTAGATATCTATAACTGGAATTATGACTAGTCAAAATGACGTAGTAGATATCTCAAACTGGAGTTAGGGATAGTCATAATTTAATTGTAGATATCTATAATCAAGTTACAGATATCTTGAAATGAAATTTGATTAGAGATATCTGAAACTTGAGATATCTGTAATGTTCATTCCGCCTAGTCAAAATGTAATTACAGATATCTTGAATTAGAGTTTTGACTAGGCGAAATGACGTCACAGATATCTTTATGCAAATGAGGTCCGCATCGCACTTTAGGGGAGGAGCAGAGCGTGGCGTTCTAATCATTCAAATCGCACCTGCTAGCTTCTGATTAGCACCATGTCGGAGCAGTACGACGGAGTTTTAGGGCCAGTTTACTTTGTTTTCTTTAATTACAACTTTTATCTTGTAAATTTAGGAGATAAAAGTGTTGTGGAGTGTGTGTGTGTGTGTGCTGAGATGGGGGTGAGCACGGAGCGGAGGTGTGGGCGTTGATACTGTGTGTTGGGAGGACGGAGCACCGTAATAAAGAGAAGGTGTCCCCCCCCCCAGAATAACTGTTTTGGAGTCGTTCTTATCCGCACTGGAGGCTTCGGCGGAGGAAATCTCCCCTGCGCTTCTGACCACGGTCGGAAGGAGAGAAAAGAAAAGAGAAAAGCACCAAAGTTGTCCGTTTATCGGAGCCTAGCTTGAAGATGAAATGTGTAAAGCTTTATTTCCGGAGCTTTGAAAACAAAGTGATTCTGAACCTATTGGCGACTCAAAATCAGACTATTGTCAGTGTAGCCTCTTTCCGGGTTCGGTGTTTGTAAAGCGGAGTTTTATCTGTTAAATAAGGAGCTCAGAGACACTTTTGGGTGCAGAGGACCGCTGCAGCCTTTATTCTCCTTTTAATTCACATCACCTGAAGTTCATCTGTCACCTTCTGTCATGAACCTGTCATCCAAACACCAATGCGGAAGTAAACAGTGTCACATGCGCCTCTCCTGCAGATGAAGCGTCCCGATCCAACATAAAACAATAAAAAGGAATGAAAATAATCTGTTATATTAGCATTAAAACATTGAAAAAGGAAAAAAAAAGTTCTCCTCCTCAGACGGAAGCATCACAGAAACGTAGAGATCTGGTCTTTAATGGAGGAAGAAAGGATTAAGGTGGACATCTGCAGGGACACCGACGGCTTCATTGGGCTGCAGAGATCCTGCAAACCAACCATCAATAAATAAAATATGAATAAATCATAAATCAAACTACCAAGCTTCCAAACATTTAGAACGTTCTAAATAAACATTCAGCTCACCTCTTTAGCAAAGGTCTGATCTGCTGCTGCTGTGCGGCGTTCACCTGCTGCTCTGCATGCTCACTTCTACTTAATCTCGTAGATTTACAAGTTTTTCCTCATACATTTACAATTCAAAATCTTGTAATTTTACTTTTTTTTGGTGGCCCTTAATCTCCGTCGTAGAGCAGCCCGCGGGCGAAGCGATTTTTAATATTCTTTTTAATGCTGCAGCCTATAGCAGCCCGTAGGAGGAGCTAGTGATGATGACGTTTGAGATATCTTTAACTTTCATTCTGCCTAGGCAAAACTGAATTACAGATATCTGCAATTGTCATTTAAGATGTGTGACGAGTTGAATGTCGTTTTCAATGACGTCATTGCAGATATCTATAATTCAGTTTTGCCTAGTCAAAACTGAATTATAGATATCTCTATCTGTCGTTTCGCCTAGGCACAATTACGTTGCAGATATCTTGAATTACAATTCCGACTATCCAAAATGTAATTACGACTAGTAAGAACAACGTTGATGATATCTACAATGTTCATTCCGGATAGTCAAACTTAGCTTTTAAATGTTAAAATGGCCTGCCATACACAGTCTAGTTCTTCTAAGTACCTTTTGTTTCCTTGTTCACTCCAGTACTCCTTCAAAATCCATTACGGGCTCCTGGGACATTGTTCCCTGAATCCAGTCCTTTGTGGAGCGAATCCAGTCCAGGTTTTTCAACCGTCTTTGTTTGACGGGAGCAGTTCCGTGTTTTCTTTGAAGAGTTGTGGTTCCTTGGTCTGCTTTTTTTGTGTTGTGACTTTAATCCAGGTTTTGAGCAGATGTCTAGTTGATAATGGTAGTGCAGGATGAGGCCTTGTGCAGTAAACTGTCTGGAAAGTTCTGCTGCATCTGATCAGGTTTTCCTCTCAATGAGGAGTGGGACAAAAAACCTGTGGACAGGTGCAGAAGGCTCATATATATATATATATATATATATATATATATATATATATATATATATATATATATATATACACACACACACACACACACACACACACACACACACACACACACACACACACACTTACATACACACCTGTCTACAATTGATTAATGGAGTGGAAACTGTGGCTGTAATCTGTTCATCTGTTCTAATCTGTCACACCGAAGGAACTCGACCAGAGAGGCTCGACATATCGGATCAAACAGTGGTAGCTGCAGCATCTCCTTTTACTCTGGGACTTGAATGTTTTCCAAAGATGGGGGACACCGTGTCTTTGTCTGCAGAGCAGCGGCAGCAGGAACTGAACCTGTACGCAGATGCACTCTTTAGTTCAACCGAATGGAAAGGCTTTGACATCGACCCGTAAGTTCAACCGGTCCAAAGACGAATGGACCTTCTTCAGTTCTGTTGTTGTGGATTTGAAAGTGTGGATTTCCCGCAGGTCTCTGCAGAAATTCTCAGGGTGGGATGCAACAGCACAGCTGGACGCCTACAGAAACTACATCACGCAGGGACAAGACCTGATCTACGGTGCAAAAGCCGTGGACAAGCTGGGGTCTGCTCTGGGCGGACTCACCCCCATCGCTAACGCCCTGGGGCCACTGGCGCTCTCCATTTCTATGTTACTTGAGATCGTTGGCATTTCCCTGGGCAAGAGCGCCAAGGGCACGGCTCAAATGCTGCAGAGGGTGTTTGCAGAGGAGAAGGCCAGTGAGGTAAGAACATCAGCAGGACGGAGACGACCTAGAACAGGGGTGGCGAACAAGTTTGACACCAAGAGCCGAATTTTTTCACTGTGAGAGTCAAAGAGCCACACCACACACTGACCTGTCAAGACATTCACACACAAACACACAATTAAAGCCGTATTACTTTCCATAACACACTCCTCTCCCTACAACACAACAGCAAGTATTGTACTTGTGTTTATTTCATGGAAAGTTTCCTCAATACACACATCAATGCATCTTAGCCAGAGTGTCAGTCAGAACGGACCGATGCCTTGATTTCACGTGTTTCAAGGTAATAAACAGGGACTGGAGGACAAATATTGAGGAAAACGTGGATAGCAGATTGAGAGCAGCTCTTTTACACACGGGGAATTCTCCGTTCTCCAAAACGTAACAGGGCCTTCTTTCAGAGAGATTTCTGCTCATTTATGTCCGGTTCTCTCTCTGCCTCATCAGTGACAAGCAGGGATCTCATCAGTCAGTCTCTGCATTAAAGGATCCATGAGAAAAGTGATCTGCAGTCGTTTCCGTCCAGTTCCGCAACCAGCGTCACGTTCTGCGCTTCATTCATTTGGATTGCAGCTTTCTGCTGTGAGCTCCGCAAAGAAGGAAAGTGGAATGATTGCCGTTTTGAATGTGCGCTTTGAAAAGCTTCAACTTGTTAATAAAGGAGACACTTTTTGTCAGATCAGGAAGAATTTTTAATATTTTCCGGGATACGTTTTGTTCTTTTCTGCCATGACCAATGTTACTGCTTCCAGAAGATCATAATGATAAACATCGTGACTTTCCATTCTGTTCAGTAAAAAGGAGGAATCTTCCCGTTCTTCCAGAAACGTCCTGTGTTTATCTTATACTCTGAATTTCACCATTTTGACCATGAGGGTGACAGTCTGCACATCAAATCTATATCTATGTGTTCCGACAGTGGGCGTAACCCGCGCAAATGATTGGCGGTCACGTATGTGTCGGGAGCAGCATCAAACACACACACACTGCCAAATTACTTTTATTATTAATTATTATTTATTTTCAATACCCTCTGATGGTTTGAGTGTGGTTTAAGAGGGAAGAAATTATGAAATGAGGCAAAGTATATAGAAAATATGACGAGATGCAAAGAGCTGCACGCTCATTGGCCAAGAGCCGCATGCGGCTCGAGAGCCGCGTGTTCGCCACCCCTGACCTAGAAAGACTGTTTACAAAGGTGAAACTGAAACTTCCCCCCCAAACTCTCTTTTCCTGTGTTCAGGTACGGGATCTAATGGACGAGTACCTGAAACGTCTGCAGATCAACCTGAGGAACCCAGAGCTCCAGCTTATCGACACCCGCCGCCTGGAGGCAGAACTGAGCACCCAGTTGACACGGTTGCAGGTACAAATCCATAAAACTGAATTTACAGCTGAAGTCCTTCAGGAATGAAAGACAGATAATCTGATGACAAACCAAATCAGTTATCACTTTCATTTTTATTTTCCAAGAGAGAGGAAGATTACTCCGTCATAAATCGACTTTGATGAATAAACAGGTGACGACCTACGGGTGACCAAAAAGACAGGTAATGACAGACAGATGACGACAGACAGGTGATGACAGTGATGACATACAGGTGGCCAAACAGACAGGTGATGACTGACAGGTGACCACAGACAGGTGATGACAGACAGGTGACCACAGCCAGGTGACCATAGACAGGTGACCACAGACAGGTGACCACAGACAGGTGACGACAGACAGGAGACGACAGGAGACAACAGACGGGAGACAACAGACAGGTGACACTAAACAGATGACGACAGACAGGAGACCACAGACAGGTGACACTAAACAGATGCCGACAGACAGGTGACAACAGACAGGTGATGAGAGACAGGTGACCACAGACAGGTGATGACAGACAGGTGACCACAGCCAGGTGACCATAGACAGGTGACCACAGACAGGTGACCACAGACAGGTGACGACAGACAGGAGACGACAGGAGACAACAGACGGGAGACAACAGACAGGTGACACTAAACAGATGACGACAGACAGGAGACCACAGACAGGTGACACTAAACAGATGCCGACACACAGGTAACAACAAACAGGTGACGATAGACAGGTGACGACAGACAGGAGACAACAGACAGGTGACCACAGACAGATGACCACAGACAGGTGACCACAGAAAGGTCACGACAGACAGGTCACGACAGACAGGAGACGACAGACAGGAGACAACAGACAGGAGGAAACAAACAGGTGACACTAAACATAAGCCTTTAGGATTAAGTTCAAGCTCCTTCTCTACACTTTCAAAGCCCTCCATAGTCTGGCTCCCTCCTATCTCACTAATCTCCTCCATATTAACACTCCCTCTCGCTCTCTTTGGTCTTCTCCCTCCCTTCAGCTCTCTGTCCCTCCGGCCCGTATGGTCACCATGGGGAGCCGTGCCTTCAGTCACTCTGCTCCCCAACTCTGGAACTCTCTCCCCCCAGACCTCCAGAACACTGACTCCTTTTTGATCTTTAAATCCAGACTCAAAACCTATCTGTTTAAGCTCACATTTCTGGAACACAATTTCTCATCTTCTGTCAGCTGATTAATCCAATTTTCTATTGCTTTTAACATGTTGTGATTTTATTGTGTTTTACCTCTAACTTTGTACGGTGACCTTGGGTGTTTTGAAAGGCGCTTTTAATAATAATAATAATAATCCATTTTATTTGAAGCGCCTTTCAAGAAACCCAAGGACACTTTACAAAACAAAAGTTAAAAATAGACATTAAAAGCACAATGAAAATAGTAGATAAAATAAAAAGTGAATTAGGATGGGAAGGCAGAAATGAACAGATAGGTTTTGAGTTTAGATCTGAAAGTAGGCAGAGAGTATGTGTTACGGAGGTCAGGAGGGAGGGAATTCCAGAGTTTGGGAGCAGAGCAGCTGAAGGCTCTGCTTCCCATGGTGACGAGTCGGGCCGGAGGGACAGAGAGCTGAACAGAGGAGGAGGACCGAAGAGAACGAGAGGGGTTTTGATATGAAGGAGGTCGGAGAGATAAGGAGAAGCCAGGTTATGGAAGGCCTTAAAGGTGAACAGGAGGAGTTTGAATTGGATTCTGGAGGTTATTGGAAGCCAGTGCAACTGGTGGAGAACCGGGGTGATATGACTGAAGGAGGGGGTTCTGGAGATGATGCGGGCAGCTGAGTTCTGGACCAGTTGAAACTTATTGAGGGTTTTTTGTGGGAGACCAAAAAGGAGAGAATTACAGTAATCTAAACGAGAAGTGACCAGACTGTGAACCAGGATAGAACCAGAGGGGACAGTGAGGGAGGGACGTAGACAATTAATGTTGCGTAGATGGAAATGGGCTGACCGAGTAATGTTATTGATGTGGGACTGAAAAGATAAGGAGCTATCTAGGATGACACCCAGACTCTTTACCTGAGGGGAGGGGGAGACAGAAGATGAATCAATGGAAAGAGTTAGACTTGTGGCTTTGGAGAGGGTGGATTTGGAACCTACTAGAAGTAACTCAGTTTTATCGCTATTGAGTTTGAGAAGGTTTAAGGTGAACCAGTTTTTTATTTCAGATAGACAGGAGTGGAGGGAGGAGGGTGGAAGAGAGGAGTCAGGTTTGCTGGATACATAGAGCTGGGTGTCATCCGCAAAACAGTGAAAATTAACATTAAATTTACTGAAGATATTGCCAAGGGGAAGAAGATAAGTAATGACAAGAAGAGGACCAAGGACAGAACCTTGGGGGACACCAGAAGAGACAGAGGAAGGCTGAGATTTAAATGATTTAAGCTGAATGAATTGGGTGCAGTCAGAGAGGTAGGATTGAAACCAGCGGAAGGGGGTGGAGGTGATACCGAGGAAGGAGAGCCTTTGGAGGAGGATGGAATGAGAAATGGTATCAAAGGCTGCACTCAGGTCAAGGAGGATGAGGATGGTGAGGAGTCCAGAATCAGCTGCAATGAGAAGATCATTGGTGATCTTGAGCAGAGCAGTCTCAGTGCTGTGGGAGGGGCGGAAGCCAGACTGAAAAGGTTCCAGAAGATTATTGTGTTTCAGATGATCATAGAGTTGAGAGGCGACTATTTTCTCTAGAATTTTTTAAATGAAGGGAAGGTTGGAAATTGGACGGAGATTACTGAATAAGTTAGGATCTGAACCAGGTTTTTTCAGGATGGGTTTAACAGCTGCCGTTTTAAGAAGTGATGGGACATTACCAGATGAGAGTGAGGAGTGAATAATGTCAGCAATGAGCGGAAGGAGAGATGGGAGGCATGCTATAACTAAAGATGATGGGAGGGGATCGAGGGAACAGGTGGTCGGTTTGGATTTAAGGATGAGAGAGGAAATTTCCTCGTGGTCAGGCAGTTGAAAGGAGGAAAACGTGATTGAGAGAGAAAGAGTCAGGGATGGGAGGGAGGAGAGAAGAGCTAAGCTGTTGACGGATGACTTGAATTTTCTGGTTAAAGAACGACATGAGGGAGTTACAGGTTTCAGTGGAAAAAAAATTGGGAGGGAGAGAGTCAGGGGGGTTGAAAACAGTGTTCATCAGAGAGAAGAGAGTTTTGGAGTTGCCTTTGTTTGTGGAGATGAGTTCAGAAAAATAGTTTGTTTTTGTGGTAGAAACCAGGTCCTTATACTGAGTGAGGTGTGATTTATAAATTTCTTTGTGAACGGTTAAGCCAGTTCTTTTATAGAGTCGCTCAAGCTGGCGACCTTTGGCTTTCATGAGACGGAGCTCAGGGGTGAACCAGGGAGCAGATTTGGAAAAGGAGACAGGGCGAGTTTTGACAGGAGCAAGATGGTTGAGAGAATCAGAAGGAAGGTTGTTGTAGGAGGAGACGAGTTCATCAGGGTTTGATGTGTTAGGGATCGGAATATCACGTATGAGTGAGGAAAGTGCATTCACATTGATATTTTTAAAATAACGAAAAGAGATGAGACGGGAGGGTTTAGTGACAGATGGAGTGATGGAGATGTTAAATGACACAAGAAGATGATCGGTTACAAGAATTTCATCAGCAGAGCAGTTAGTGTGGGTTAATCCAGAGTAGCAAACTAAATCTAAGATATGTCCTTTAGAGTGAGTAGGAGAACTGATGTGCTGGGTAAAGTTAAGGCTGTCCAAACATGAGCTGAAGTCTCTGGTGAGAGGAAGAAGCCTGTTATCAAAGTGAACATTAAAATCACCCATCACTTTTTGATCCTTCAATGTCGGCTCTTCCTATCATTGTGAAGCAGAATTCACCAAGCGTTGGATTGTTCACCCACTAATAGGGAATGTGAGCTGGGTTTAGACCGTTGTGAGACATGTTAGTTTTACCCTACTGATGATGTTCACACTTGGTTTTCCAGAAACAGGAAAGAAATAGAGGAGAAACTGAAAGACATTGGAATATTCAAAATAAAAGAGAAAAACATTTTTATTTGTTGCATTTAAATAAAATGTATTATTATTATTAAACAGATGACGACAGACAGGAGACAACAGACAGGTGACACTATGCATATGACGACAGACAGGTGATACTAAACAGGTGTCGTTCCTGCAGTCTGTTCAGGTGAGACTTGTGTGTTTTTTGCTTCAGAACTCCATGGTGGTTGACGGACACATGAGCACTCGCTTCCTAAAGCAGTGGGTGAACGGAGCCGCCTTCCACACACAGATGCTGATCCACGAGGCTCGTCTGGAAGGATCGGCGGGTTTCAAGGCCACTCTTGCAGCCGGCGTTTACCATGAACAAATGAACTTCCTGTTGGAGAAATACAAGGCCTACCTACAGAAGGTGGTCAGGGTCGATGGTGACAGTGGAGTTTCTGGGTACTATAGCTTACGGCACAGGGACAGTGTATGTTCAGTAGATTACGGAGAAGGTTCAAATTGGAAAACACAAGTCGGGTTCTTCAAAGCCAAAGAGTCGTACTGCGTAAAAACCCCAGAGTTCATAGAGACGCTGTTTCAAAGACCCGAGATCGCTTGGGCTAAGACGTACTTCTCTGACCTGCAAGCACTTAGTCCATATCTGGTCCAATTACAAAACAACTTTGTTATCGACACTTGAGGCCGCCAATAGTTTCAACAAACAGCTTTAAAAAGAATCAACAATCTCAATTTCAAGAAAACCTTTTAATGACATAAATATTCTACTGTTCTTAGAAAAGCAGTGAATCAGGTTTCAACATGTGCATGTTGAAAGTTAATAAGATGTTTAGCTTGGTCTGTAGGCAGCAAGAAATGATTGGGTGTTGATGAAAGTTCAAGATCAGTAAGAAGAAAAGTGTGTCTTTCGTCAGTCCCTTGTATTCCCTTAAAAACAATTATTTCAAGTATTCTACAGTCGTGAAACTGTCGGCAGAAGGTCACCACCCATCAGGAAACCCGGCTTGAACGTGGAAACACGAGTGAGATCATGACGATGAAGCCCAGGATGGCGTTCCAGGACGCCAGTAGCCCATTTCCACTGGCAAATAAAAACAAAGGAAGGCTGAACCTTCCTTCCATCACCTTCTTCCATCTAAAGTTCTGGTTAATCTAATCTTCTGGTTTTACTTTCTGACTGATGGCTTCTTCCTGTGGATCCGGCGGCTGCAGGATCTATAGGAAGAAACCATCATCATCTCCCTCAGCGGCTTTAGAACAATCTTTTCTAACCGTGTGACCAAACAGTCTTCACGCTTTCATGATGTGATGTAGGCTGATTGTCCTTCTGGTCAAATGGAAATGAAATAAATGATGATGATGATGATAATGATGAATAGGGCTTTTGTTTCATTCAAATAATCAGCTGTTTGATCTCTTTTAACCCCCTCCATCCTGAAAGACACACATTTTTTGGACTCAATTGACTTAAGCCTCCGGTATTATGTCATCCACGACCACGTAGACCCCCGCAGCGTATGGCAGCAGAGGCACTGCCAGGACCACGGCAAAGGCGCCCAGAAACCCGGCCATGGGTTCAACCATGCCGCTGAGCTGCCCGTACCTGCAGGGGGAGGGGCTAAAATAAGCTTGCGGTCGCCCTTTAGTGAAGAGAGGTGAGGGTGCGTTTTCCCACCAAAAGGCCCTCCAGTTGAAACCCCGGATCCACGGAGGGGTAGGCTCACCGCTAAGCCTTCTGGGAAATTCTGTATACCGATGCTGATGGCCAAGAACCTGGAACACAAAGTTCTGCTTCATCAACCCAGCCTGTTTTCTGTTCAAAGGTACCAATTATTTTTTTATTAACCTTTAAATAACCACTGAGATTCAGAAAACTCTTTTACGAGAGAGTACTGGCCGAGAGGCAACAAGAAAACACAGTAGAAAAGAGTCTTTAACTCAACTTGGATTGAAATCCTTTAGGAAGGAGTTCTGTAGGTATCCAGTCTTTCTGTAGCATGTTCCATGAGGAGGGGTCAGTGGAAAATTGAAATGGAACCGACAGCAATCATTGGACCACAGTCCATTTGAGTCTATTGTCCTCAGTGTCTAATTCTTAAAGCCGTTTAAATGTTTTATGGATTTTGTACTAAGGGGTGGGGTTAAGGTAAGGGGTTAGGATCTGAAGATTTGATTTTTGTTACGTACTGAAAACATACAGTCTTTCTGAACAAACTGATCTTTGCAGGTCAGTAAAAACCTTATCATCAAACATAAAATCTAGGGCTGGGTTGATAAAATTGATCAGTCGATCTGAATCTATCTAAGCTTACTAAATCAATCATCAATCCATAAAAGTAGAGTTTGATCTTTTATTTCTTTCAATTTCCGGTGACCCAACGCCACTCTGTCAGATTTTTTTAGATTAAGCTTCAAAACAATCGTGTACGTCTGTAAAACTGCTAAACAGTTTCCTAAACCAAATCTGAAGGTTCATGGAACATTACTAATATACTCTGATACATCTACAGACATTTAACAAGAACAGCAGTAAAGCCAATGTCTGCTAGCTTGATGTTAACGTGTAATAGAATTTCCCATAGGAAGGCTAATGCTAGTTTAACCTAAAAATACATGGATGACTAAATAAACAGTTTTATAGACTCACAGGCAGGAATTTTACAAACTATTAAGGAAACATTTTTTAAAGTAACCATTTTTGTAACTATTTTTATGGGGGAAGTGGGGGAAATAGAGCAGAGGGGATTAAATTTGGACGTAAAGACAGCTAAAATTGCTGATGGATATGCTTACTTTTTGTTGTGAAAAATGATGCCAAGGTGTAACAAAAATCTGAGGAGTACAAGTGGGGGGGAGTGAGTTTGGGCATGTGGGTTTTTGAGTTTAGTGAAAAAGAGCTCTAGTGTGTCCTACAGAAGAGTTTACTAAACCAGAGAAATATGTGATTTTGCCTCGGAGATATACAATCATCGTAGTGAGAAATATGGCCAGTGTAGATTTGCTTAGGGACAGCAAGACCAGTTTTCCTATATAATCTCTCAAGTTGTCGTCCTTTGGCTTTCAGTGGTCTGAGAGTGGGCGTGAACCAGGGTGCAGAAGTGGTGAAAGTGATGGACCTAGAATTAAGTGAAGCAAAATTGTCCAGGAAATTTTGAAGGTAGCAATTGTAATGTGAAAGTAATTCTTCCGGGGTAGAAAGACTGTCAGTGGTTGCGAAGCTGTTGATGAGTAAGGAGAAATTACCCAGATAGATGTCCTTAATGTAACGGAAGGTTATAGTACGGGGAAGGATGGTTTTGTAGGGAGAGAGGTTGACTTTAAAAGATAACAGCATGTGGTCTGAAAAACAGAAAAAATATCCAGTTTACAGTTCAGAGGGTGAACACCTGAATAACAGACAAGATCAAGTACATGTTCATTCTTATGGGTGGGGAAGTTGATATGCTGATGAAGATCAAAGCTGTCCAGACATGTAAAATCTTTAGTAAGGGTGTTGCTGACATTGTCCATATGAATATTAAAATCACTTAAAATTAATAGGTTGGATGAAAGTGTGGAGAGGTGAGTCAAAAAGTCAGAAATATCAGTGATAAAATCTTTATTTGATTTTGGGGGCCAGGTACAGTCATGGGTGCAACCCTCCAGTTCTCATGGTAGATCATAGCGAGTTCCCCCCCCCTCCGTGCACCCAGAGATGCGGGGGTGGAGTGATGTAAACTGACCCTGGAGGTGTCGTGACGTTCAGAGAGGTGACATCATTCGGCTGCTGCCAAGTCTCTGTAGGACACATGAAGTCCAACAGCAAGGAGATCTTGGATGAGATGCCCCTTGGTTATGAGCGATCGAATGTTTAGGAGACCGCAATTGGCAGTCGTGCTGGAGAGGTTTGCAGCAGCGGTGTTGTTAACCACCGGGGTCAGGTGAGCTAGCATGGTGTCGGGAGCTTCTCGGCAGACATCAGGTAGAAGACTAGAACTACCTGATGGAGTTGGAGGTACCATCCTGGAGCATACGCCGTGAGCCACGGTGAATGTATCTCCGACAGGGCTGATAAAAGTTTTCCGGGTGCTGGAGTAACGTTGACGGAGGTGCTTCAAGGAGAGTCAGGCTGAGTTTAGTGCAGTCGAGGGCAGAGAACTGAAGGAGGGCTGTCAGTGGATGCTTGACCAGAGACAGGATGGTCCAGGCAAGTAGAATCCACACAGACTTAATCCAAATTGTATCCGACATGGCGAGAAGCCAGCAGGCAGGCTAGTTCACACAAACAGCCAATTGTTGAATAGTGATCTGAGCCAGACGCGAAAACAGATCCTGGTGACAGCCCACAGGTAGTTGGACAAAAAGCGGTATTGACAAATATCCACAATTTGGGAGCAAAAAGCAGGGTCCACGGGCTTAGAAATGCTGAAAATTTAGTCCAGGGGAGCAGCTGCAACCAGAAGCACACCAGCATTCTGGAAGCAAAGGTACATTTTGTCTAGGATGAGGGTACCAATGAGGCATTTACCGAGACATTTCTCTACAGCTACTATTCTGACTTCACTTGATCCCTCCAAACAATTCATTGTGGAGGTAGATGCAACTGAGTCTGGGGTAGGGGCTGTTTTCTCACAGAGAGCGTCTGATAACAAAGTCCATCCGTGTGTGTATTGCTCCTGCAAGCTCACTCCTGCAGAGAGAAACTATGACATAGGCAACAGAACTGCTGGGAGTAAAACTGGCCCTGGAGGAATGGTGTCATTGGTTGGAGGGTGCTGAGCAGCCGTTCTTGGTCTGGACTGATCATAGGGAACTTTAAGTATATCCGGACTGCCAAGCATCTTAACCCTCGCCAAGCTAGGTGAGTTCTCCTTTTCGACAGGTTAAACTTCACTCTGTCCTACCGTCCTGTGAGCAAGAATATCAAGCCACACACCCTGTCTCGCCAGTTCTGGCAGGAGAAGGAGACTGAGCCTTCAGTAGCTGCCACCATTATCGTTCCTCCTCACCTGGTGTTGGGAACCACCCGCTGGTCTCTGGAACACAGAGTGAAGGCGTCAGTTCCTGATCTGACTACTATACCTGCTGGATGTTTGTTTGTTCCTTCCTACCAGCATCCTAGTAGCTCAACACTTTTGGTGGCGCACTATGTCCTCTGACATAGGGGCTTTTGTGGCTGTGTGTGTATTCTTACCATTTTTGACAAATTCTCTAAACTGGTGCATGGCATACCTCTGCAGAAATTACAATCAGCTAAGGAGCTAGCTGTGTTCCCAGCATTTAATAATAATAATAATAATAATAATAATAATGCATTTTATTTAAAATGCCTTTCAAAACACTTAAGAACACTGTACAGATTCAAAAGTAAAACACAATAAAATCACAAAATGTTAAAAACAATAAATGAGTAGAAATCCTTAATAAATTCAGATAACACAAGATGAAAATAGTGATCTGGAAAAGGACATTTAAACAAGTTTTGAGTCTGTATTTAAGAATTGAAAATGAGTCAATATTACAGAGGTCTGGGGGGAGAGAGTTCCAGAGTTGGGGAGCCGAGCGGCTGAAGGCACTGCTCCCCAATGCTGACCATACTTACCGAACAGATGGAGAGCTGAAGGAAAGAAGAATATGGAGGAGATTAGAAACATAAGAAATAGCGAGGTTATGAAGGGCTTTGAAAGTGTAGAGAAGAAGTTTGAATTTAATCCTGAAAGCTACTGGAAGCCAGTTCAGCTGCTGGAGAACAGGAGTGTTGTGAAGAACTGGAAGGAGTTCGGGTGATGATGCGGGCAGCTGAATTCTGAACCAATTGAAGTTTATTCAGAGTTTCATTGGGAAGACCAGAGAGAAGTGCATTGCAATAGTCAAGGCGAAAATGACCAGACTTTGAACCAAAATGGAAGCAGAGTGGATGGTGAGGTTTATTTGGCATTAATTAAAGTAAGCCATCCGAGTAGTGCTATTGATGTCAGACTGAAAGGATAATGTACTGTCAAGGATGACACCCACACTCTTTACCTGAGGGGAGGAAACAATTGGAAAGGAATCAATGGAAAGTGTAAAATTGGAAACTTTGGAAAGGGTTGATTTGGAAGATCTGGAAGAGTTGGGTTTACTGGACAGATAGAGCTGAGTGTCAATGTTGAATTGACGGAAAACAAGAGGGGACCGAGAACAGACCTTGAGGAACACAAGAGAAAATGAGTAAGGGTTGAGATTCATAAGATTTCAGTTGGATAAACTTAGTGCGGCTTGAGAAGTATAAATGAAACCAGTGGAGGGGGGTGTACAGTACTTAATATGGAGAGCTGTAAGACTGTGAAAGAGGATAGAGTGAGATATGGTGAAAAATGCAGTGCTCAAGTCAAGTAGGATCAGGATGGGTATAAGTCCAGAGTCAGCTGCTAGGAGAAGGTCATTTGTGATTTTTATAAATGCAGTTTCAGTGCTATGAAGGGGGTGAAAGCCAGATTGCAAGGGTTCAAAGAGATCATTTTGATTGAGTTGATGGTGAAGTTGGGAGGTGACTATTTTTTCTAGTATTTTGGAGATAAAGAGGAGGTTAGAAATAGGACAGAGATTATTAAAGAAATAGGGGTCTGAGCCAGGTTTTTTTAGGATGGGTTTGACAGCAGTGGTCTTAAGAAGTGAGGGAACAATACCGGATCTCAACAGCAGCAATAAAGGGAAGAAGAGAATGGAGGCAGGATTTAACCAGGGATGTTGGGAGGGGATCGAGCAGACATGTCAACAGTTTAGTCTTGTGGATGAGGCGGAAAATTTCCCTGGAATTGGGGAGCAGAAAGGAAGAAAACATATTAGAAACAGAAAAAGAGTCAGAAGGGATGGGAGAAGATGTGGAGGAATGGAGATGCTGATGAATATTTTGAATTTTCTGGTTACAGAATGACTGAAGAAAATTACAATTGTCATCTGCCATCGTCTGCATGGCCTTCCTCAAAACATCACCTCCGATTGTGGTTCAAATTTCATAGCTGCAGTCTGGAAGGTGTTCTGCAATCTCCAAGGTGTCAAGGTCAGTCTAAGTTCTGGTTTCCACCCCCAAAACTAATAGCCAGGTAGAGTGGTACAACCAGGATCTATAGATGACTTTACAAGCCATGTTTTTGAAGACTTAAAAAATAGATAAAAGACACCAATAATAATAAGAATAACAGCAGTCTAAACAGAGCAAAAGAGCAATGACATAGTTAAAGTGGTGGTTTAAAGTGACAACAGTGCTGAGAACAGTAAGTGGATGAGTCAGTGGTGGCAGTCTTTGGTGAAGATGGTGATCTGAACTGTTGTAAAAGTTTTCAGTGTGTGCTTGTAGGACGGAGTGGAGAGGGCAGAGGGGGGAGGGCAGGGAGGGAGTTGAGTGTCCTTATTGCCTGATGGAGGAAACTGTCTTTTAGTCTGCTGGTTCTGGCCTGCAGACTTTCCAGCCTCCTCCCTGATGGCAGCAGGTTGAAGTGTCTCTGGGATGGGTGGGAGGGGTCCCCTGCAATCCTGATGGCTTTGCGGGTGAGGTGGGAGCGATAAATGTCCGAGAGGCCAGTAAGAGGGACACCAACGATCTTCTCAGCTGTTCTCACAATGTGCTGCAGAGTTTTCCGGCAGGACGCAGTGCAGGCTCCGTACCATACGGTGATGCAGCTGGTCAGGATGCTCTCGATGGCCCCCCTGTAGAAGGTCTGCATGATGGGGGGAGGAGCTCTGGCCCTCTTCAGTTTGCGGAGGAAGTACAGACGTTGTTGGGATTTCTTGGCCACTGATGCAGTGTTGTGGTTTCAAGACAGGTTGTCGGAGATGTGCACCCCCAGGAACTTGGTGCAGCTCACCCTTTCCACAGCAGCACCATTGACAATCAGTGGAGCGTGCTGGGTGGGGGTTCTCCTGAAGTCCACAACCATCTCCTTTGTCTTCTCCACATTCAGGTGGAGATTGTTGTCTTTGCACCACAGTGACAGCCTGTTCACCTCACTCCTGTAGGGGGTCTCATCGTTGTTGTTGATGAGACCCACCACTGTTGTGTCATCCGCAAACTTCATGAAGAGGTTGGAGCTTGATGTTGGGGTGCAGTTGTGGGTCAGCAGAGTGGAGAGAAGGGGGCTCAGCACACATCCCTGGGAGACCCCTGTGTTAATTGTGATGGTGCAGGAGGTGTTGCTGCCGACACGAACTGCCTGTGGTCTCCCTGTCAGAAAGTCCAGCAGCCAGTTACACAGGGAGGTGTTGAGTCCTAGCTGGTCTAGCTTGTGGATGAGCTGCTGAGGGATGACTGTATTGAAGGCGGAGCTGAAGTCAATGAATAGCATTCTGACATGAGAGTCTTTTGTTTCCAGGTGAGTGAGGGCTGAGTGGAGGGCTGTTGAGATGGCATCATCGGTCAAACGGTTTGACCGATATGCAAACTGGTAGGGGTCCAGAGTGGGGGGGAGGGTAGACTTGATGTTCTGCATGACCAGCCGCTCAAAGCACTTCATGAGAATGGGGGTAAGAGGGATCGGGCGGTAGTCATTGTAGCAGGAGGGAGAAGACTTCTTTGGGACCGGGATGATGGTGGTGGATTTGAAGCATGAGGGCACAACAGCCTGGCTCAATGAGAGGTTGAAGATTTCGGTGATGACATCTGTGAGTGATGGTTTTGGTGACTGTGACATCGTCCATGCACTTCCTCATGTAGGATGTGACAGTCTTTGTGTACTCCTGGAGATCAGTGATGTCATTATAGGTGGCTGCTGGTTTGAATATACTCCAGTCAGTGGTGGCAAAGCAGTCCTGTAGAGCCTCAGTAGATCCTTCAGGCCACACCTGAACCACCTTTTTAGGTTGTCTGATAGCTTTGACCTTTGGCCTGTATGCTGATATTAGCATGACAGTGGTGTGGTCTGAGGCGCCCAGGTGGGTGAGGGGAAGGGCTTTGTAAGCTTCTTTGTTTGGAGTGTAAACATTGTCCAAGATGTTTTTACCTCTTGTGGGGAAGTTGATATGTCCATGGAGTTGTGGAAACACGCTCTTGGGGTTTGCATGGTTAAAGTCCCCGGCCAGGATGAGGAAGGCATCGGGGTGTGCTGTCTGCTGCTCACTGATGTGCTGGTGTAGTTCATACAGAGCCTCACTCCTGCTGGTGGTGGAGCTGGGAGGGATGTATGTTGCTACCAGCAGTATGGAGCTAAATTCTCTCGGCAGGTAGAATGGCCGGCATTTAATGATCATAAACTCAGCCAGGGGGGAGCATTGTATAGACCACTCTGGCATTTCGGCACCAAGCATCGCTGATGTAAACACACAGTCCTCCACCCCGGGTCTTACCCCCCTCGACGAGCATCCTGTCGCCCCGGAAGCATGCTAACCCGGCTAGCTGGATGGCACAGTCCGGGACGTTGTCCGTTAGCCACGTTTCCACAAAGACAAAGACAAAGCACTCACTTGCACTCTTGGACGATGTGCGTAGCAGGCGGATATAGTCCAGTTTATTGTCCAGAGATCGTACGTTGGCCAGCGTGATTGTTGGGATAGCTGGCCGGTGAGGACTAGCCGCTAGCCTAGCACGGATGCCTCCTTCCCCCTCTTTTGCTTCCTCATGCACCGCTTGTGGCGCCTCCTCTCTGTCCGGAGCAGACCGCTGTCACGTAGTTCAACCGGTAAATTCCTCAGAAAATGGTCCGAAACAGTGGTTTCGCCGATGGCGAGCAGGACCTCACGGGTGTATGAGTACATTCTTTTAAAAACAATAAATCCTTGAAACCCAGAAAGATAAAGCCAAAAGAAAAGCCAAAAAACACTAAGATAGGGGAGAGAGGAGCCGCTGCAAGTGCACACGCCGCCAGTCAGTCAGAGAATTACTTATTTACTAGAAATACTATATAGTGCAATATATAGTGAGTACTGAAGGAAATTGGACACAACCTAACTTCTCAGCGGCTGGAAGTGGTGAGTCTCCAGATTGTGATCCTCCTGCTGGGTTTGACATGGTCCAAGCAAAATGTGACAGATTACGGTTTAAACCCAGATTACAACAGAAACACAGGAGCAGGAAGGACATGACACAGTTCCTCATATTAGAAAGGTTTTAATTACCAGAGTGAACAGCACCAAACTCAGGGTAGGTTAAAAAACACTTGGAAGGCCACTCCTTATATAGGAGCTTGATGAGAATTAATTGCAGCTGTTACTCTCACAGGACACCTCAGAGGAGGGGAGGGCATCACAGCCTGCTGGACTAATCAAAACAACAAAAACTCAAACTTTATTGATTTGTATAGTGCCTTTCATTTCAGTTAAAAACACAAAGCGCTCAACATAAAAGCAGATAAAATAATCATAAAAAAGATGAAAATTATTAAAAACAGAAAACACAGGACAATCACACATAGATGGGACCCCTCCCTCACCAGATTCCTCCCTCCTCCCACCCAGTCCCCCCAGTAAACCATGAACAAAAAAAGAACTACAGCTTAAAGAAGGTCTGGCTTGGTACTGCTGTGAGGAAACAATATCGTGGGGATCCATTCATTCCAAAGCCCAGTCCGACCACAGGGGTCATTTGCACAGCGCCTGCCCAATACAGAGCAGCCTAGGGCCCACTCTACAGCTACGCTGTAGCTACAGCTACACAGAGCGGGACCCCAGCCAGCCCAATAAGAACGGGCACCGCAGCAACAGCATCCCCTACAGGTGAAGCCGGTAGTGCCCCAGAACAGTGGATGCCAGCAGGGAAACACTGGAGTAAAAAACATCAGAATAAAAATGATCATAAAATAACAAAATGAAGATATACATAAAAATAAAATAAGATAATAATAAAATGAGATATAATAAGGATCTGCTCTCCAGTGGTTTAAATCCTATCTGTCAGATAGGTATCAGTTTGTTAATGTAAATGGACATTCTTCTCAGTGCACTCGAATTAACTACGGAGTCCCACAGGGCTCAGTCTTAGGACCCATCCTGTTTACGCTTTATATGCAACCCCTAGGAAACATAATCAGGAAACACAGCATTAATTTTCATTGTTATGCCGACGATACTCAGTTGTATTTATCCATGAAACCTGACCAGAATGACAATATAGAGAAACTAAACGCCTGCATCAGAGACATCAAGACCTGCATGAGAATTAATTACCTCCTCTTGAACCCAGAAAAAACTGAGGTTATTATACTAGGTCCTAAAAACCTGAGAGATGCTCTGTCTGCTCAGATAGTCTCCCTGGATGGTGTAAGTATAGCCCCCAGTTCTACAGTTAGAAACCTTGGGGTTTTATTTGACCAGGATTTATCATTTAAGGCTCACATATCTCAGGCGTGTAGAACTGCATTTTTTCACCTGCGGAATATTGCTAAGATCAGAAATATACTTTCTAAGAGTGATGCTGAAAAACTCATCCATGCATTTGTTACGTCGAGGCTGGATTACTGTAACTCCTTGTTAGCAGCGTGTCCTAAGAGTTCCTTAAGAAGTCTCCAGCTTGTTCAGAACGCAGCAGCTAGATTATTAGCAGGAACAAACAGAAGAGATCACATAACTCCTGTGTTAGTTTCGCTCCTTTGGGTCCCAGTTGATTCTAGAATTAAGTTCAAGATCCTCCTGTTAACTTATAAGGCCTTACGTGGAATGGCCCCGTCCTATATTAATGACCTCACAGTCCCTTACCATCCAATCAGAACACTTCGCTCGCAAAATGCAGGACTGCTTGTGATTCCTAGAATTAGTAAAAGTACAGTTGGAGGTAGAGCGTTTAGCCACCAAGCCCCTGTCTTATGGAATAAACTCCCAGCTCATGTAAGAGAGGCAGATTCGGTTTCTACATTCAAAGTTAGACTGAAAACATTCCTCTTTGGACAGGCTTATTGTCAGACTAGTTAGTATTCAGAGATTATTTAACTTAATGTTAATTGTTTTAATTAAAATTAATAACAATAACTATTTGTTTTAAAAGGCTGCTAGAAGTTGAAGCTGGGGTAACTGTGGTGCACTGGGGTTCTGTCCTCTTTTCTGTCCTATTTTCTTTTCTCATCTACCTCTACCCTTCCTCTCTTCTCTATTTTTGATCATCATTTATCATTTAGTTCTCCATGCCTCTGTTTGGTGCAGTGCAATTCATGTATTGTCCCTCTTTCCCTCTCCCCTCCTGGGGAGTGGGAGTGCTCCCAGACTCCAGTTGGCCCATCCGTGCTCCTGTTCCTGACCGTGTACCTCGTCTCTGCTCCTGCTCCTAAACCTGGCTGTGGATCCTGTCTCCGTCTCGACTCGCACCCCTGACTGTCCCCAACCCCGCCTGGATGAAGCTCGTCTGCTTGACTTTAAATATGTAGATGTAGAGTTAGATAAGTTAATTCTTCTCTAAGAGTTCTGGTAAATCGCCTGTCCGTCCTGGGGGAGGATCCCTCCTTCATGTGGGCACCCCTGAGGTTTCTTCATTTTTTTCCGGAATCCGGTTTTTTAGGAGTTTTTCCTTACCGCGAAGGGGGGTCTAAGGGCAGGGAGGCCAGTATAGCTTAGTTAGATTGTTAGTTTATTTTATTATTTTCCTATTGACTCTTTGTATTCATGATCCTTTTGAGTTCATGTTTTACTTCAAAGCCCATCGAGATGACTGTTGTTGTGATTTTGGGCTATACAAAAAAAATCGAATTGAATTGAATATAACAATGTTAGTAATTAAAAAAGAAAATTAATAAAATGATTAAAAAATAACATAAATATAAGTAAAATAGCAATAAAAACAATAGCATATTAAACACAGAAAGATCATAATTGTCCTTTAAAAAATACATAAATTAATAAATAGATAAATAATAAAAGACATAAGCAATTACCAAAGTTATGTAAAAGCCAGATTAAAAACATGGGTCTTGTCATGATTCCATAAACTAGACAGACCCAGATGCTGGAACCCAGAAGGAGCACAGGAGAACGGGAACGTAATTTAGAAGATTTATTTTTCCTTGATGTATTTCCAATGAAGACCAGTGAGGTGGAGAATGTAGAGCAATGAGGAATCGAATGCTTGGCTGTGGCGTGGCTGGAGGGATTTGGCAGAGAACAGGCAGACGTGAATGCCGTTAAACAGCAGACGTGCCGTAGCAAGAGCTCTGGAGCTGAAACCAGGTGGACACGCGTGGGTGTGGTTTCCTGGAGGCAAGACGTAAGTATAAGATTAACGAGTGGCATTAGATACATGAACATGATACAAGCATGTCCAGACTAAGCACCGTAGAGGAGTAACAAACTGGCGATGAATGCTGGATCTGGATCTCCTTATGTAGGTCTGGAGGCTAATGAGCTGAGTGTCCACAGCTGGTGAAGGTCAGAAACAGAGCAGAGAGGGGCGGAGGAGGAGAGCTGCCAGAGGCACCATGACAGTGCCCCCCCCTCAACGACTGCCACCTGGCGGTCCAGGACATCGGTCCGGGTGAGCCCGATAGAAGTTGTCAATGAGGGTATAGTCTAGGATGAGAGAACGGGAGATCCATGAACATTCCTCTGGACCATAACCCTCCCAGTCCACCAGGAACTGGAGGCCGCGACCACGGCGCTGGACGTCCAACACCCGCCTGACGGTGAAGGCCAGGGCGCCGTCAATGATCCCAATGGGCTGATGGAGGGGAAGCGGACGGCGGGCACAGAGGCCTCTCATGGACAGGCTTGATCTGGGAAACATGGAAGAATGGATGGATCTTGAGTGCAGCGGGGAGCCGGAGGCGGACACAGGGCAGGTTGATGATTTTGTCAATGACGTAAGGACCAATGTAACGGGGAGCCAATTTACGGAAGTTAGACTGGATAGGAATGTTCCTTGACGAGAGCCATACCCGTTGACCAGGTTGGTAAGTGGGTCCCACCACCCTGTGAAGATTGGCAATCTGGCAGTTGCTCTCCTTGGTGCGGAGGAGGGTGGCCCTGGCCTGTTGCCAGACCTGTTGGCACCGTTGGAGGTGATGCTGGGCCGAGGGCCCTGCCAGATCGAATTCCTGTGACGGAAACAGAGGTGGTGAGTAAGGCCTCGAAGGGAGACATACCAGTGGCGGATGATGGGTGAATATTGTGGGCATACTCCACCCAAACCAGGAACTGAGACCAGTCCTTATTGTTCTGTGCAGCAAGGCATCTGAGGGTGGCTTCCAACTCCTGGTTAACCCTTTCGGTTTGACCGTCGGACTGCGGGTGGTAACCTGAGGAGAGACCAGAGGAAGCCCCCAGTGCAGAGGAAAAGGCTTTCCAGACTTGTGAAATGAATAGAGGTCCGCGGTCCGACACTATATCAGAGGGAATGCCATGATAACGGAAAACGTGATTCACTAGGATGTCCGCGGTCTCAGAGGCTGTGGGTAGCTGAGGGAGAGGGATGAAGTGGGCTGATTTAGAGAAACGATCAACCATGGTGAAAATGACGGTATTGCCATGAAAGGGAGGCAATCCTGTCACAAAGTCAACAGCTATAAGAGACCAGGGACGACCAGGCGTAGGCAGAGGGTGAAGGTGACCAGCGGGGGGTGAATTGGATGATTTGGAGTGGGCACGGGTGGTACAGGCCACGATGTACTCACGCACATCCTTCTCCATGGAAGGCCAGAAGAAACGTTTCTTGAGGAGGTTGATGGTCCTGTGAACTCCACCATTGCATGAGATACGGGAAGTGTGGCCCCAAGTGAGGACTTCAGATCAGAGGGAGGATGGGACATAGAGGGTACCAGCAGGAACAGGAACATGGTAAGGTTCCTCACCTTGAGCCCGCTGGACTTTAGTTTCGATATCCCAGGTGAGATTTCCGACGATGCAGGTGGTAGGTATGATAGTGGACTTGGTGGTGGATTCAGTGGAGGTGTACTTCCTGGATAGCGCATCAGGCTTGACATTGCGGCTGCCAGGTCGATATGTGATGGTGAAATTGAACCTGTCAAAGAATAAACACCAGCGAGCCTGGCGAGAATTAAGGTGTTTGGCCGAGCGCAGTTAGGCTAGATTTTTATGACCGGTCCAAACTATGAAAGGTTGTTCTGCCCCCTCCAGTCAGTGACGCCATTCTTCTAGGGCGAGCTTGATAGCCAGTAGTTCCCGATTGCCAACATCATAGTTTTGCTTGGTCGTAGTTTTCTGGAAAAGAAAGCACATGGTTTAAGTTTTCCGGTTGATTCTTAACGTTGAGAGAGGACAGCACACACACCCGAGTCAAAAGCATCGACTTCAACTATAAATTGTCTTTTGACGTCAGGTTGGATGAGGATGGGACCTATGACGAACAATGCTTTGAGTCTTTCAAAGGCGGTGGTAGCGTCTTGATTCCATACAAAAGGTGTTAAGTAGAGGTGAGCTTAGTGAGGGGGCTGCAATACTGCTGTAGTTGTGAATGAAATGATAAAAATTAGCGAAACCGATGAATTGTTGGAGTTTTTTGCGGGAGTCAGGGATTTCCCAGTTAGTATCAGCCTCGATTTTACAAGGATCGGGCGGATGCTACCTGCCTCAATGATATAGCCCAGGAAGGGAACCGTGGATACATGGAACTCACATTTCTCAGATTTCACAAAGAGTTGATTAGCAAGGAGTCTTTCGCAAACGAGACGGACATGGTATTTGTGTTTTTCGAGATTATTGGAATATATGAGGATGTCATCGAGATAAACGAAGACAAACCAGTTAAGGAAGTGACGGAGAACATCGTTAATGAGCCTTTGAAAAACAGCAGGGGTGTTGGTAAGGCCAAATGGCATAACTAAATATTCAAAGTGGCCCAAGGGGGTGTTGAAAGCAGTTTTTCACTCGTCACCTTCCCGAATACGGATCAGGTGATAAGCGTTGCGAAGATCCAGTTTAGTAAACACGCGAGGTTCCTAAACGGAGTCAAAAACTGAGCTGAATAGAGGGAAAGAATATTTGTCTGTGACTGTGATTTGGTTGAGTTCTCGGTAATCGATGCAGGGTTGTTAGGACTTGTCTTTCTTCTCAACGAAGAAAAACCCTGCACCGACCGGGAAAGAAGATGGATGAATATGACCGGAAGAAAAGGCCTCTTGAATATACTGTTCCATCGCATTTTTTTCGTGACCGGATAGATTGAATAATTCACCTTTAGGCAAGGTGGCACCACTAAGGAGATCGATGGCGCAATTGTAAGGCCTATGAGGTGGTAAGGCGTTGGCTTTGGCTTTACAAAAAACTGACTTCAAATCACGGCAACATGAGGGAACCTTGGATAGATTGATTTCAACGTCTAAGTCGGAACTAGAGGTGTCTATAGACGGAATGGCAGAGTGAAGGCAGTTGGCTAAGCAGAAGATACTCCAGTTGGTGATGCGAGGAGTAGACCAGTCGATTTGGGGGTTGTGTCATTTAAGCCAGGAAAACCTCAGAACTATGGGAGTCTGAGGGGAACGAGTGATAAAAAATTGAAGATGTTCTCTATGATTACCGGAAGTGAGTAATAGGATGGGTTTAGTGCAGTGAGTAATACGAGATAAGTGTTGACCACCTAGCCCAGCAGCTTTAATGGGGAAGTCAAGGGGTTCTGTGGGCAGAGATAACTGGGTTACGAGGTGCTGATCTATAAGGCTTTGTTCTGCGCCAGAATCAACTAATGCCATGAAATCAAAAACTTGAGACTTCTGACAGATCTTGACAAGAACATAAAGGAATTGCTTATCCTTAGAATTATAGGCTAAGGATAAGCAGCCTATCTTCTAACGGGGTGTTCTGGAGTTTAACCAGAGTGCGCATTGAGTAACCAGGTGACCAGGGCTGCCACAGTAGAAGCACAGACCTTCATTCTTTTTAGTCTTTCTTCTGCGGTTAGTTTCAAATGTCCAATCTGTATGGGTTCCTCAGAGATGTTGGGAAAGGGCTCAAGACCTGACGGAGATGGAGCGTTAGTCCTGTGAGAACGGGGAGGAGCATTGAGTGGAGGCTTATGACCTGGATGGCCTTTTTCAGCGTGACGCTCAAGCAGGCGGATGTCGGAACGGAGAGCTGCAGTGACTAATTCTTCAAATTGGGTGGTTTCTGGTTGAGTATATAAATGCTTTTTAATACGGTCATTGAGTGATTGGTAAAAAAAAAAACACCTTTGAGAGCAGCATCAGGCCAGCCTGCTTCTACAGCAAGGATATGAAAATCAATTAATTGACCAGGCGATCGCGTTGCTTGAGGCTCAACAATCGCCTGGTAGCTTCTTCCTGCTTGCGAGGTTGATCAAAGACTAAACGGAATTCTCTGATGAATCGTTCAAAAAGTAGATGTGAGATGGGATGAGCAGTCAGAAAAGCTTGATCCTATTGTAGAGCTTTATCACGAAGAGCATTAACAACTAATGTGATTTTGTAATGATCAGTCTGGTAGTACCTGGGTGCTTGTTGGAAAATCAGCTGACATTGCAACAGAAAGCCACCGCAGGCGGTGACGTCACCGTAAAACGGTTCTGGCTGGAGGCGGAAGTTTTCTGGTGACGTGGTGGGGGTGGAGCTTGGAATGTTGCCGGAAGGTGATAGCGGAGCTGAAACAGGAGAATGAGAAATTTGTCTGGTTAGTTCCATGAGCGTATGTGCAACATGATCGAGGCGGCGAAACAAATCCTGCTGAGCAGACGACATTTGGGTTAGCGCCTCCGCTTGATGGTTGAGCAGTATTCCTTGTTGTGAGATGGTTAGACGGAGTCCTTCCAGGTCAGCTGGGTCAGGAGTTTGGCCAGTTCATTCTGTCATGATTCCGTAAACTAGACAGACCCAGATGCTGGAACCCAGAAGGAGCACAGGAGAATAGGAACATAATTTAGAAGATTTATTTTTCCTTGATGTATTTCCAATGAAGACCGGTGAGGTGGAGTCCGGTGGGAATGTGGAGCGATGAGGAACGGGATGCTCGGCTGTGGCGTGGCTGTAGGGATTTGGCAGAGAACAGTCAGACATGAACACCGTTAAACAGCAGACGTGGCGTAGCAAGAGCTCTGGGGCTGAAACTAGGTAGACACACGAGTGTCCACCTCATGTGGTTTCCTGGAGGCAAGACGTTAAGTATAAGATTAACGAGTGGCATTAGATACATGAACATGATACAAGCATGTCCAGACTAAGCACCGTAGAGGAGTAACGAACTGGCGATGAATGCTGGATCTGGATCTCCTTATGTAGGTCTGGAGGCTGATGAGCTGAGTGTCCACAGCTGGTGAAGGTCAGGAACAGAGCAGAGAGGGGCGGGGGAGGAGAGCTGCCAGAGGCTCCATGACAGGTCTTGAGCCTCTTCCTAAAAACCTCTACAGTCTCTGCGACCCTGAGGTTTTCCTGCAGGCTGTTCCACAGGCGAGGACCGTAATGGTGGAACAAAGCCTCACCATGTGTCTTGGTCCTCACCTTAGGGACAACTAAGAGGCCAGTGCCAGATTACCATAGGGTCCACGAGGGCTCATATTTTACAATAATATCATTTAAATAAGAAGGCCCAAGACCATTAAAACATTTATAACCCATTAAAAGAATTTTAAAATCAATCAAAAACAATCAGGCATTTCATGACAGTATGATAATAAGATTTAAACAAACAAACTCAAAGAATTGGAAAAAACAAATAGAAAATAATGAGAATGGAGTTGATTTTCTTAACAATACCAAACTAGAAATGACAGGGCCACTGATGGCTCTGATGTATGATAACATTTTTTAATATCAACTAAGCTGGAATGGACTCCTGATGCAGAGGATACCTTTTGTCATCTAAAACAGGCTATAATAGATGCATTGGCGTTCCCAGATGATTCAAACGCTTTTATTCAAACTGTAGATTGCAAAAAGTTCTTTGCTGATATAAATGTATAGTGATAAACTCAGACCTGTTTTTTATTTTCTTCTTAACTTGATCCTGTATCAAGGGTCTACTTGGGTGAAAGCTGCTGTGTTATTTCATTCAGTGACTTTGAAATTGCCACATTTTGTGGTCATGTTGCAAACAAATATGACCGTTCTGTCGCCTGGCCGACACTTGAACTGCATGTTGATGTTCCTGATAATGACGATGAAGTACTATTAGACAGGCAAATGCATGCACCTGCAAGTGAAAAAACAAGTGTGAATTAAAAATGGAGCAAAACAAGACAATCAGCTATATGAATGACCTGAAAGAAAACTGTTCTTCCAAAAATGCCCAACGGGGGATGGGACGTATAGTTTCCCTGATGTCTCAAACTGGTGAAGCTCTTTATAAGTTCTCTGCAGCACTTAGGGAGAGACCTGGAAGGACTTGAAGACTAGAACTGAGCAGAGAAAACATGGATCACATTTTTCTTTAAAAAAAACAACCTTGCAGTTTCCAGGGAGCTTTAGCATTATTTGTTTACCCTGATAATTGTGATTGTCATCCCTATCTTATAGCATTTTGAAGCAAAACAATGCAGCACTGAAGCCCCTACAGAAGACACGCCCACACACTATGTGAACTGAGCACATTGACACGATTCAGTGAAGGGAAAGTCCTTAACATACAGCAAGTAACTGTAGTTATGAAATTTGCCGTTTTAACTAGAGGAGAGGTGGCCAACCTTTACCACTAAAAGAACCATTTGGACCAGTTTCCCAAAGAAAAGTCAAGCACAGGGAGCCGCAACACCCTTTGGAAAAGGTTTGCCTTCTGTTCTCTTGTTTTCTTTGCAAGTTGGCTGTGATACCTTGCCCCCCACCTGGGACCTCCATGAAGCACTCACAGTTGCTTGCAGTAGTCTTTTTGGGGGTTTTTTTGCATCTAAGGAGTAGTTATTAATTGTTTAATTTGTATTTGCATCCTGCTTAAGTGAGTTTTCAAAATATTTGTCTTGGGCTTTTTAGGCTTTTTGCCAACACTTGTGGTGACTTTTTGATGTAAAACCTTTTCTTTGAATGTTTCATTTGTTTAGTTTGAGTCTTTCCTTCTTCTGGGTTTCCTCTGGCCTCCAGTTTGCAAGAAAAACATACTATATACCTACCCGCCTGCCTTTTGGCCCCTCTAGGAATTCTGGTGAGTATAGTCAAACTGTGTTCTATCGGTGTTTTATTAATTTTGCTTTATAATTCAATACATCTTTTGATCCAAAACTTATAATTAATTGATCTTGTTGAAGAAGGCCTTTCCTGCTGGGTTCTTTCTGTGTGGAGTTTGCATGTTTTCTTTGTGCATGCATGAATTTCTTTGAGCATGCTCCTCCCACAGTCTCAAATTGTGCTTCATAACTTGTAGCACAACTTTGTCAAACCTAGGGACATTGACGCCAAAATTGTCCCTAGGAGTGAATGTCAGTTCGAGTGGTCGCATGTCTCTGTGTGGCCCTGCAATGGACTGGTAAAGTACTCTGACTGTACCCGGGCAAATGTAAATACACTGTTTCCATCAAATCATAATTATGCAAATAAACACAAACCATGCACTCATTTGTCATTTGAAAACATGGTGCCAGATATGATTTACAGCAGATACATTCAAATTTCTGCCACAACACTAGCGCTCATTGACAAGGCAGAACACAGGACTGGACTCAGATGCAGAGCTTAAGGGTTTAATTACTTGGTACAAGAGATGAGCTTGGTTTGGCAGGTGAAAGCACATGACAAACAGGCACAGGACAAAGGGAAACCCAGGCTATAAATACATGAGGAGGGGAAGCACAGGTGGGAACGATCAGGGATGATGAGGCAGACACAGGTGTGGGGAGCAGACACAGCAGGAAGGGGAAGGTCTGGAACGAGAGGTAGGTTAGACTTTCAAAACAAAACAGGAAACACCACACGAGACAACAGGAAGCTTGACAAGACATGACAGAACCCCCCCCTTAAGGACCGTCTCCTGACGGTCCAGGAGCCCCAGACCCAAAGAAATCCGTCAGGAGCGACCTGTCCACAATAAAGCGTTCTGGAATCCACTGTCGCTCCTCCGGACCGTATCCCTTCCAGTCCACCAGGAACTGGCGACCCCGGCCCCGCTTCCGGACAGCCAGAATCTTCTCCACTGTGTACACCGGACCACCCCCCACCATTCTGGGCGGAGGGGGTGGCTCCGAGGGAGGCATCAGGGGACTGTCCACCACCGGCTTTACCTTGCTGACATGGAATGTGGGATGGACCCGGAGGGACCGGGGCAGCCGAAGGCGGACCGCTGCAGGGTTGATGACCTTGGAGACGGGAAACGGTCCCACGAACCTTGGAGCCAATTTCCGACTTGGAACGTGCAGATGGAGGTCCCTGGTCGAGAGCCAGACCTTTTGACCGGGACTGGTAGGTGGGAGCGGGACGCCTCCGGCGGTCAGCGGCTGCCTTGACCCTGTCCTGTTGCCGAACCAGGACCTGCCGGGCAGCCTCCCAGACGCGACGGCAGCGGCGGACCAGGGCGTGGACCGACGGAACAGCAACCTCTGGTTCCAAGGCCGCAAACAGGGGAGGCTCGTAACCGAAGACACACTTGAAGGGCGAGATGCCGGTAGCCGAGGTGGGCAGGGTGTTGTGCGCATACTCAACCCAGATCAAGTGCCTGCTCCATGTTGAGGGGTTCTGAGAGACCAAGCACCGGAGGCCGGTTTCCAGCTGTTGATTGAGACGTTCAGTCTGGCCATTGGATTCGGGATGGTAACCCGAGGTCAAGCTGACCTTGGCACCGATGAGCCGGCAGAACTCCTTCCAGAACCTGGACACGAATTGAGGCCCCCGGTCTGACACAATGTCCTTCGGGAAGCCGTGGTACCTCACAATTTGGTTCATGATGATGTCTGCCGTGCCTTTAGCTGAAGGCAGTCTAGGCAGGGCGATGAACCTGACCATCTTAGAGAACCTGTCCACGACCGTAAGAACAGTGGTGTGACCACGTGAGACAGGAAGGCCGGTGACGAAGTCCATGGAGATGTCCGCCCACGGTCTGGAAGGTACAGGAAGAGGTTGTAGGAGCCCCATGCGACGACTGGTGGAAGACTTGTTCCTGGCACAGACTGAACAGGCAGAAATGTACTCCCGGACCTCCGGCTCCATGCGAGGCCACCAGAACCTCCAAGAGATGGCGTGCATGGTCCGCCTAACTCCCGGATGACAGGAAAGCAGTGAGGTGTGGGCCCAGTGGATCACCCTTGAGCGCATTGTCGGGGGTACAAATAGGCGATTCCTTGGGCAACCACTGGGCGTTTGCACCCCACTGTTAGCCTGCATTACCTCAGATTCTATCTGCCAAGACACCGCTCCAACCACACAAGTCAGTGGAAGAATAGGTTCAGGTTCTTTGGCAACAGGTGCGGGGTCAAACTGACGAGACAGGGCATCCGGCTTGACGTTCTTGGACCCCGGCCTGTAAGAGAGGGAAAAAGAAAAACGATCAAAAAAGAGTCGCCAGCGGGCCTGGCGAGCATTAAGCCTCTTGGCAGTCCTGATATACTCAAGATTTCTATGATCGGTCCAGACAATGAAGGGGTGCTCCGCACCCTCCAGCCAGTGCCGCCACTCCTCCAGAGCCACCTTGACCGCCAACAGCTCACGGTTGCCGATGTCGTAGTTGCGTTCAGCCTGCGAGAGGCGCCGGGACAGGAACGCACAGGGATGGACCTTCCCATCCCGCTCCGACCGCTGTGATAGGACGGCCCCTAACCCTTCATTGGAGGCGTCAACCTCCACGATGAACTGACGGTGTGGGTCAGGCATAATGAGCAGTGGAGCTGATGTGAAACGGCATTTCAGCGTCCGGAAAGCTGTCTCGGCCGCAGGCGTCCACCGGTACTGCACCCGTGGGGATGTGAGGGCATGGAGGGGTGCTGCAACGGAGCTAAAACCCCGGATAAAGCGTCTATAAAAGTTCGCAAAGCCTAGGAACTGCTGCAGCTTCTTACGGCTGTCAGGTGTCGGCCAGTCCTTGACTGCGCTGACCTTGGCAGGATCCATCTTAACCGCCCCTGCTGACACAACAAAACCTAGGAAGGCGACGGTGGAAACGTGGAACTCACTCTTTTCGGCTTTGACGTAAAGGTGGTTATCCAGAAGTCGCTGGAGGACTGCGGAGACATGGGAGACATGAGAGTCCAGGTCCGGGGAGTAAATCAAGATGTCATCCAAATAAACATACACAAAATGATCCAAAAAGTCCCTGAGGACATCATTGATCATGGCCTGGAAAACGGCGGGGGCGTTAGTGAGTCCAAAGGGCATGACCAGGTATTCATAGTGGCCTCTTGGTGTATTGAACCCTGTTTTCCACTCGTCCCCCTCTCTGATCCTGACCAAATGATAGGCGTTACGGAGGTCGAGCTTAGTAAACATCCTGGCCTGCTGGAGCTGGTCGAAAACAGAGGACATGAGCGGCAATGGATATCTGTTTTTGACGGTTATGTTGTTGAGCGCGCTGTAATCTATGCAGGGTCGGAGGGTCCCATCCTTCTTTCCGACAAAGAAGAACCCGGCTCCAGCTGCGGATGAGGAAGGACGAATGAGACCCGCTGCCAGAGATTCATCAATGTATTTATTAAGCGCCTGGCGTTCTGAAGCTGAGATCGAATACAGGTGTCCTTTAGGAATGATGGATCCCGGAACCAGATCGATGGCGCAGTCGTAGGGGCGATGGGGTGGAAGGCTCAGAGCCCGGGATTTATTGAAGACCTCAGACAGATGATGGTAACAGGAGGGTATTGTGCTCAGGTCAGGGGCTTCTGGACCTGGAGCAGGACGAACAGGAACAGGGTTATTGTCCATAATGGTTAGTGTACCTGCAGCATGGGGAATTTTGTGTCCGTCACATCCTGGCCCCCACTCCAGTATTTTCCCGGTCGCCCAGTCCACCCGGGGATTGTGCTCGCACAGCCAAGGAAATCCCAGAACCAGCTTCCTAGAGGAGCCCTCAAACAGGTGGAAAGACATGATTTCTGAATGGTTTCCTATTGACAGTTTGAGGGGTTCTGAGACATGAGTGATATTAAAAAGACCCCTCCCATGGAGGCCCCGGGCCTGGATGGGTCTGTCCAGAGGCTGTGGCTTAAGACCTAAACCGACTGCCAGCTTCCAGTCCATTAGGCTGACATCAGCCCCGGAGTCAATGAGAGCTATGAGAGTCGTGGAGGAGCCGTGGTGGGTCACCACTAATGATGTGAGGCTCCGTGTGCGTCCGTCCATAGCGGAGATCTGACTCACCGTTGCTGCTTTTTTCACGGGGCAGGAGAAAACAGGATGACCAATCTCCCGCAGTAAAAGCACCGACCCTCCAGCAGGCGTCGCTGTCGTTCCTCCGCTGAAAGTCGAGTCTGTCCCACCTGCATGGGCTCTTCACAGCTGTCCGCCGCGACGGAGGGATGCGGGTCGGCTGCAGATCGGCGAAAGTTTCGCCTTTCCGCGGATTCAGCCCCTCGAGAAGACCCGCCTCCTGAAGATCCGCTGCCGCGTCGGGAGACGAGTTCACGGAGTCGGTTATCCGTGCGGATGGCGAGAGCGATCAGAGCGTCAAGACCCTGAGGTAAGTCCAACGGAATGAGCTGCTCCTGAATGCGCGGAGCCAGCCCTTTCATGAAGACGTCATACAGCGCCACCGAGTTCCACCCGCTCTCAGCTGCTAGGGTGCGGAATCGGATGGCGTAATCGCAGACAGAGTCCCCACCTTGGCGTATGATGGTGAGCTCTCTGGCTTTATCCCGGCTGGTAGACACCGGGTCGAAAGTGTTCTGAAGCGCCTCCTGGAAGGCGATGAGAGATGAGCAGAGCGGGGAGCCACGAGCCCACTCAGCCATGGCCCATGCGCGAGCCCTTCCTGCTAGATGGGAAATCATGAAGGCGATCCTGGCTCTGTCAGAAACGAAGGCATGGGGAGAATGTTCATAATGTATAGAACAGTCAGTGAGGAAGGGCTTACACAGTCCCGGTTCTCCAGAGTAACGATCAGGAGGGGCGAGGTTGATTTCCTGGCTCCTGGCAGGCATGGAGGTAGGAGGAACTGGGATGGACGCAGAGGGTCCTGGAGGAGGGTTGGTCCAGGGTGAACTTGAACGGAGGTCTTGAACGTGGGTAGAGATCTGAACCATATGAGACGCCAGGGCCTTCTGGAAGTCCTCCTGTTGAGAAAGGCGGGCTTCCAGGCGTTGCAGGATAGATGTCAAACTACTGCTCTCTGCTGAGTCCATTCTGGCCTGTTTGTACTGACAAGGCAGAACACAGGACTGGACTCAGATGCAGAGCTTAAGGGTTTAATTACTTGGTACAAGAGATGAGCTTGGTTTGGCAGGTGAAAGCACATGACAAACAGGCACAGGACAAAGGGAAACCCAGGCTATAAATACATGAGGAGGGGAAGCACAGGTGGGAACGATCAGGGATGATGAGGCAGACACAGGTGTGGGGAGCAGACACAGCAGGAAGGGGAAGGTCTGGAACGAGAGGTAGGTTAGACTTTCAAAACAAAACAGGAAACACCACACGAGACAACAGGAAGCTTGACAAGACATGACACTCATCAACTATCAAAGGAGTTGTTGGTGTTTTTTATTCAGGCCATGGAGTGGTGACCTCCTTACTCGTGGGAGCAGATACGAATGAAGACCTTTTGAGAAATGGCGGTTGATGATTTTACAAAGGAGCTGTGGATCCAACAATTCCACTTGACATGTTCAACTTTTGATAAGCTGTGTGACGCAGTGGAACCTCTAGTGGCATCCTCTATGCAGTGCCCAAATTAGTCAGTTCCTACCAAGAAGTGTATATCCATCTGGTTGTTGGTCACATGACTCATTTAATTTGAAAAAAGTGTTACAATTACAGTTTAGCGAAACATTTTGAGTTTTAGATATATTGGTAGCAGAGAAGGACAGGTCAACATGATGCCTAAGAAATGCATTACAACTAGAAAGATATTATGACTTTTGTTTTTTAATTTATCAGGAAACAGCACATTTAAAAATGTGTCTGATAGCATTTAAGTGAAGAGCTTTCATTAATTTTGAAAAAACTCAAAGATTAAGGCACACACTTAATTCAAATTTTCAATTTTATATCTTCACAATCTTAATTCAAATTTTTCTGGAATATAACCATGTCTTAAAATAACAAAGCATCTGGAAATACAGAAATACTTTAAAACCGTTACATGGGAGTGATCATCATTCTGGTGGCCCTGGCTGAGTAGGGGGCAGGTCCTTTCCAGGTGCGCCAGTGAAGACCTGAAGACCAAAAAATGTTCTTCCCCTTTGGATGCCAGTCACCGTTCAGATTGGCAGAGCCACACTTGCTGTACCACCAGCCGCCACGTTCAGAAAGAGTGCATGAATTTGTAGCAATGTCACCAAAGATGCAAGGGTTGCAGCCGTCATTGTCATGGTCAACGGTGCTGAAGCCATAGCCATTTTGGTCAATGCCGGGATAGGCTCCTCGGATAGCATCACCTTAAGACAGAAACATTGATCAGCATTATTATCAGTACTAGTATTCAAAAAAGAGACTGACCCACAGCAAACATGATCAGTCAATAGCTCCTTTCCTGTTGTGAAATAAAGGTGCAACTGGGATCTGTCTTTGCTCCTTCTACAATGGACTGCACCATAGAATTCCATCCTTCACCCATTCATGGATTGGATAATGCTCCACCCACCGGTAGATTTGTATCTGCACTGTATTATAAATTGATATCTGGTCAACAGAAACATTTGCCTGTGTTCAGTGCATGGAGAAGAAATTTGGTTCTGAACGACAACGATGCATTTTGGGAGAAAGTATGGGACAATATTTGTAATTCTTCCAAAACCCAAACCACCAGCCTACACATTTAAGGTTCTTTCACAGACTGTTTCGTATGCGAGGGGTTAAGAGCCCAAATTGTAATTTGTATTCATTTAAATCTTTTGGCAGTTTTAAACATATGATGTGGGAATGTCCCCCCATTCACAAGTTTTAGAATCGAATATCTTAGATATTGTCTGAATTTGTCATCAAAAGTTTTTTCCATGTGACCCTACTTTGCTACTGTTCAAGGATGACTGGCAGCTAGGACTCAACAAGCAGCAGCTCCAATTGGTGCTGACAGGTCTTACAGCAGCAAAGAAATTTCAAAGATGGCTGCCTCCTCAAGATCTTAGCACCAGGAAATGTTTGGCGTTCTTCCATGACATTGTACTGTTGGAAATATCCACTGCCAGGATAAACAGAGCTAGGTCTCCAATACCGGTCATGGTCAGAGGCAGCAGTGCAGTTAAAAACCAGAATACTGGGAAGGTGAACCCAGGGGCACCCTCACAGTGTTTTTCATTTGGCTATGAATCACAACCCCCCCACCTCCCAGTTAACTTTAGGAATATGAATGTGTCTTTATATGTCATCCTTGACAGCTCACTTTCTTTCCAATCTCTTATTAATAACATCACCCGTTCTGCTAACTTTCATCTCTGCAATGTATCTCTTCTCCGCTCTTCTCTCACTCCTCATAAAACTGCTGTACTTGTTCATAGTCTTGTCACGTCTTGAATCGATTATTGTAATTCCCTCCTGTTTGGTTTGTCCAATAAATCTCTCAAGAAACTGCAGCTTCTCCAAAATCCTGCAGCCCGCATCATCACCTAGGACTCCGTTATCCCACAACATCACACCAATTCTCCAAAACGTACACTGGCTTACCATAAAACAAAGGATTAGTTTCAAGATTCTTCAAAGCACTACATAACCTGGTTCCACCCTACATTTCTGATCTTCACATTTCCGTTCCCTCCCGATCTCTCCGCTTGTCTTCCTCTCTCCAACTCCGTGTCACCTACCGGTCTTGCCAACATGGGGGGCAGAGCTTTTAATTGTCTGGCTATGGAATTCTCTTCCTCCCGATCTACGCAATACTGACTCTCTGCCACTGTTCAAATCCGAACTCAAGACTCATACAGTTAATCCATTCAGTTAACGCAAGTTCATTTGTCTGGTTTTCTATCCTGTTTTTTTATCCTGTTTTTATGTCTTCTTGATGTTTATCTTTATCTTTTTCATTTTATGACTATTTTATCTGCTTTTATGTTAAGCGCTTTGTGTTTTTAACCAAAATGAAAGGCGCTATATAAATAAATAAAATTTGAGTTTGAGTCCTAATGTTCAATCATGTTTTACTCTGTTAATTTCTTATTGATGTTTTATTCTGTTTTTCTTATTTTTAACCTTGTACAGTGACCTTGGGTGACCTAAAAGGCGCTTGAAATAAAACGTTTTTTTTAATATTATTACTATTATATGTGTCTGTATAAACACTGAAGGTGGGTAAGGCTTTTTTGAATGTTTAAGTTATGTCCTGAAATGTTTACAAAAAAACAAGACTCTAAAGCTGGATGAGACCACGTGCACCACAAGACAACTTCTGTAGATCTTTTTTGCATTGTTCTCTTTTTTTCTGGTCACACAGCAGAAAAAATGCTAAATAAATGATATTTGTTTTTTCTAACCTGCTCTCTTGCAGTTTTACAAATACAAAAGTAACAATAACACGCTAAGAAATCAGGTCAATGATGGAAAAGACAGAATATTACTTCATGGGAACAAGATATTTTTTTGTGGGAAAGAGATATATTTTATTTTTTTTCATGTCAGGACATGAATGCATCAGTACCTGCAGTTCCACTGTATCTGCCAACACTCAGTCTGTAGTTTGTGCTCTCATCTCCCACCCTGAAGTCTTCATACTCAGCATAAGCACTTCCACCTTCAAAGTCCCACAGGTCCACTCTCAGTTTCCACCTCTTGGATTTGTCTTTGGTCACAGCAGAAATCTTCTCCAGACCGAGCCAGTGATCCCCTGAAGGAATCAGGACAAGCGAAGTTTATGCTGATTATTTTACACTTTACTAAGAGATGAATGAACCCTGTTATTCACTTTATGCAACATTCAATTAGATCTGAATTTGACACTTTGTAGCTGAGATAGTTTAAGACCCAAAGATCTAATTTTTACATACATGAAGCAAATCCAAATCCATTCTTATATGCTGCCCAATCCCTGTCGAAGGCCACTGCTCCTCCAGTACGCTTCTGGATCACTGTCCAGATTCCATTTCCACCCATCTCACAGTAAGCCTGGACAGGAACAGATGAAGAGATTTAAAGTTAGAATCCCATTTGTTTTCATGCACCTCGGTGTGTGAAATGTGTTCTCCACATTTGATCGTTCTCGAGGAGTGGTGAGCAGCACACACACTCACTAGGCACAGACACATCTATTAGATATGTAAATCATGGCTATTTAAAAGCTCACAGTTATAGATATGCATTATGAATCTGATGGACATCAATTATTGATTTTTTTTTTCTTAATTTACTTTTATTTATCCCACAATGGGGAAATTGTTCTCCAGGAAATTGTTTATCCTGTCCGCCTAGGGCAGTGCTTCACAATTATTTTTTGCAAGGCCCCCCCTAGGAAAAAGAAAATGTTTCGCGCCCCCCCCCCCCACACACACACACACTTGCTGAGGTGACTATATTAGGTTAATATCTATGCAAATTCTGTAAGTATACCTAAAATTTTATTTTTTAACATTAAACAAAAGAAAAAAACAATATAAATTCACTTTCAACAAATGTTATCTTAATTTTGCCACACAGAAACCCTGTTTTAGTCTAAAACAGAAAAGAAGCTTAAAGTGCCTGAAATAAAAAAAAGTCTGTCAGTCCTTTTTTAAAGTAGACACATTTTGACCAACTGAACCATTTGATGCTGAGAAAATTAATTCAGTCAATAAATAATATTAAATGTAAATTGATCTGAAACATTAACACAGCAGCACTAATAAATTAAACGTTTTTAGTCTGAAGAAATATGCAAAAAACATTATGCTGATTTCTTTTTTAAATGATGTATTGTTTATTTATGATCTCGTAAGATGCAGCTGTTTTCCTGCATTACCTGCTATCTTTATGTCAAACACTGACACTGAGTAAACAACAGGAAGACACAAAGAATACATTTATGGAAAATAAAGACACGTCATCAAAATGTCTACAATAGTTCATAAAGGGATGGCAGTTCACAGTTTCAGGCTGTTACAAACTGTCATATAACAGATAATAGGAAACCAACAGTGGCGCAACTTTTTTGTTTTCCACTGTTATAAAAGGGTTTTCAAAATTCAGGAATGAAAAAAAAACCCAGTTCTATAAATATGATGCATCTTCCTTGATGGTCTTTAAGGACTCCGCAGTTCACTTTTACTACACTGCACTGCTGAATAGGAGGCATAACATGTTTGACCTGAAACAGGAACCAGGTTAAAGGTGGGCTGAGAAATTTATTTTCCTTCTTTAAACCAAATGAATCGGTTAGTTCAAAAGGGGCCCAAGTCCACAATTTTTTTCAAAATAGAGATATTATATATTCTATGGTCTTAAAGGGAAAAGCTATCTGATTATGTGCAAAAAAGTCCCAAGTCCGTTGTAATGTATTGATGTGGTTGACATTTAATTTTGCATTAGGTGCAAAATTCCTGGACTTGGGCTTAGCTTTAGATGGCAGCATTAGTTATCCAATATGGCAGCGCCCCTGTTTAATTCAAGAAGGGCCCAAGTGCAGTGATTTTAGTTTGCTAGTCCTCTGAAATTATAAAAGTGAGGTGCTTCATATTATAGCATTTGTAAGCTATGAACTGGTGCTAAATCTGGGTAAAGTATTAATTAGGTGTAGCCTCCCTTTAAGCTATGCAATTAAAATCATTTCCTGGAAAAACAAACCTCTTGGACTTGGGCCCCTTTTGAACTAACCGATTCAATTACCTTCTGCATTTACAAACTGATTTAGCTGATATATCCCTAAAAGACTTAGTATTTTAAATGTTTGACAGTGTTGCCTCATCAACATTTCATCTTCTCTTGTCTCTAAACTCTAAAATCTTCCATACGTATTAACAGAATATTGGAAAGGAAAAAATAACAAACTACAATAAGAAGTTAAGGAAGAAGTTTGATACCTTAAAGCTGTACCCGAATCCTTCAGGTTGGATGCTGTAAACCCCACTGGCTCCAGTTGGTGAAACAGTCCGAATGTATGAACAATCGAGTGGTCTACCTGTCAAGAGAAAAAGAAACTATATTGTGAACAGCTTCTTGGAGTCAAATTTCAAAATGTATTAACAACATGTTCTTTACCTGCTTTAACTGATCCACTCTTTATTATGAGAAATAAAGAAAAACAAGAAAGAATGAGACTTAATCTATGGATCAACAGTTATTTACACAGCATAAGTATTTTGCTTTCTTTACCCCAGTCTGCATGGAGAAGATCAAGAGGAGAGCTAACATGAGTCCAGACCAGTCGAGGAGACCTCCCATCTTGACCTGAGTTTAGGAGAAACACGTCTGTCTCACATGTTACAGATCAAACTTTACTCAGAGAACGTTTAAAATAAAAGTCAAACTTATTTAAAAACATAACTTTTGAGCATTATGGAAACTCATGCATTTTACTAAGTTGTCTCCTGAAAACCTGTTGGTTATAACCTCACAGTTCACAGTGAACACATACCTGTTTGCTGTGTGATGCTTGAGTTGCAGCTCAAAGTCTCAGGACAAACAGCGTCTTTTAAACTCTGTCTGGACTGCCACACCTCTTTTCCCATCACTGTGAATGTCCTCAGTCCCGTTAGGTCAGGGCGAGAGTGAGGGAAGTGTGAGCATCTGAAGCCTCCACCTATCCTCTGAGTAAACACTGACTTTTCTTGACCTGTGGCATGTAGATGAGTTTCTCCATGTTTGGGTCATGACTGCCCAGAAGGACATTTCTGCTTCTCGGACATCGCTTTCCTGGCTGCACCTGACTGACTGAACGACATTACAGGACAAACCCAATGAAAGACTCATGTTTTGTTTCAGTCTAACTCTGAAGTCATGCGTTTTGGGGTCATGGCAAACAACGAGTCAAATTAACCCTTTAACAGTGGCGCTTTAGGTCTAGTGTTGATGCTCTTTGAATCATCATGACTCATCAACTGTTACGCAATTATTGTAACTCCAACAGACTCTAAAGCAGAAAAAAAACAGCTTTTCACAGATATCCAACACTTAGCAGCTTAATACTGCTCTGAATCCATTGGAACAATAATTGCATAAATGATCAATGATTTACTATAGTTCAAATAGAATGTGTTATTTCTTATCATTGGCTTTAACTCCTGTATTAATAGGCGCCATGGCTGCCTTTATTTTCCGCACCATGGGCAGTTTCCTGAGACTCTAGTTTCAAGATGTGTGGACTCTTAAGTCCTTGTGAGTCTTCTGAATTGACCAAGAGAGACAAGTTCATCCAACACAACTCGATGGTGTATGCATCTTTAGCATACGTTACTGCATTGAGTCTATATATCCATAAGGGTTCTTCATGACTGAAATGAAAACTCCTTCAACCTGCAGCGTCTTTTTTATGAGATGTTGCTGTGTAGGACCAGTGTTGTCAGGAAATGACATTGTTTTGGCATTGGATCTAAAAAGTTGGATTTGAACATGGAAACACATGCAAAGCTAACCATATGGGTTGACACAAGAGAGTGTACACATTTGTGATTGTGAATATACAGTGGAGGTGATAAGTATTTGATCGAGCAGAAAATATTAATAGCTCTGATTAACAGACTAAAGAGCTTTCAGTGGATTTAAGGGAGAAGATTGTAGACCTGCACAAGCCCGGAATGGATTACAAAACCATCAGCAAGAAGCTGGGTGTCAAGGTGACAACTGTTGGTGCAATTGTTGCACACTCTTGAATGATGATAATTCAGGCGTTCAGGACTTTTTAGAACTTTCTTTAATCTGTCTATCTTTTACAATCTTTACTCGGACCTCACGACTTTTGCCACCAAATGTGCTTTTTCCATTTGCTCTCTCTCTCATGCCCCTAGCGATCACACAAAAAAAATATCTCAGGATCTCACTTCAGGACCCTTTAGCTGTTCCAAACTGCCTGTATTTTAATATCCCTGCGCTTTACAATTTTAAAACACATTAGGTCACATGAGGTTATCTGTGATCCCCCACACAATTCTGTCCATCTAAAAGAGCATAACCATCAATGCACCTTTAGTTCTGCAGCTTCAAACCAGATCTGAGCTGGTGGGTTTTACATGATCATGAAAACAGTGAGAAATCGGCCTAGATAAACAATGCAGGAGTTAGTTGATGATTTCAAAGCAGCTGGAACTGCAGTCACCAAGAAAACCATTGGTGATACTTTACGCCTTATTGGTACAACATCTTACGGTGGTGGCAAAGTTTCCCCTGCTTAAGAAGACACATGTGCAGACCTGCATGAAAGTTGATTTGATTTGATTTGAAATGGTTTATTTAAAGCAATTAAAGCAAGAATAATGCACAAAACAATACGATCAGCAATCATACATCCATACAAAGACGAATTGCTTGAAAGGGAGTGGAAGGAAGTAAATTTATTTAATCCCACCCCTGTTCTGCCGTAACCATTTTTATTACATGATTTATTATCATCTGGTTCACAAGTTTTTATCAGAAATCAATGCCTTACCAACACAGTTTCAGGTCATTACGAATGCTTAAGTATCAATAAATCACACGACAATCATGAATTACTTAATAACTATGTAAAATAGAAATAACTCAATTTTGTATATTAACATACTACAAACAGATCAGTTATCTAAAATATATTCAAATTATTTTTATTCGAAAAATCATGATTATGATTAAAAATAACACTATATCAGAAAATAGACATAATAAATCATGACTTTTGGCGGCAAGTTAAGCGATATAATTAGAGATCAATCACTTTAACTATGTTCAATAATTGATTAAGCAATTGTTTAACAATTGATTTGATTTTTGATTTGAAATGGTTTATTTCAAGCAATTAAGTAGAAATAATACACAATTGCAATATAATCATCAGTTGTACATTCATACAGTAACTAATCAAACTTAGGATAATTAATAAAATATTGCTTGAAAGGGAGTGGAAGGAAGCGAACTTATATAATTCCACCCCGTTTTACGATAAAAGATTTCAGCGTTAGTTGAAGAGAGTCTTTTTGAGGTCTTCGTATTCCTGGGTTTTCTTAGGGGCCATGGTCAGCTCTCTTTTTGGAGAAAATCAACTTTTTAAGTAATTTGAAGATAGTTGTATCCGCAGAGAGCCGCGACCACACGTCTTGCCGTAACCCGGAACCGGAAGCGTTGTTTGTTTTATGAAGAAAGGATGCTGAATGAGAATTCTATGAAGAAAAAAAAGGGTCCATGTCCTGTCGATTGTCCAAGGTTGGTATTCCATCTTCTGCTGATTAACAGGTATCCTTTTGGGTTTAACAGAGTTTATAAGTTCTTTTCGCTGTAATGTCTGCAGACTTAGATTAAGGTCCTTTTCCTTCCGCAGCCATTATCAGCTGTGCTGAAAGTTGGGGTCAAGTTGTCTGCTGGTCAGAACTTTGCTGAAAATTAGGGTCACTTCAGACTTTTTAGAGATATTGCAGATCCCGGGCACCTTATTTCTTGAAAATGATATTTGGCTCTTTGATTTATTACTGCATTTGTTTGTTCAGACGTCCGTGATCAAACACTTCTCAAAGTCCTTCATGGTGTTAACAACCAGACTGGTGGACTGAATTCAATTCAATTCAATTTTATTTGTACAACCCAAAATCACAACAACAGTTGTCTCGATGGGCTTTGTCTCAGTTTTTTAAAAAGTAAAACATGAAATCAAAAGGATCATGAATACATAGAGTTCAATAGGAAAATACTAAAATGAACTATCAAACTGACTAAGCTATACTGGCATCCCTGGCCTTAGCCCCCCCTTCGCGGTAAGGAAAAACTCCCAAAAAAAACAGATTCCAGAAAAAACGAAGAAACTTCAGGGGTGCCCACATGAAGGAGGGATCCTCCCCCAGGACGAACAGGTGATTTACCAGAGCTCATAAAGGAGAATTAACTTATGTAACTCTACAACTACATATTTAAAGTCCAGCAGACGAGCTTCATCCAGCCTTGGTTGGGGGGACAGTCAGGGGTGCGAGTCGAGCCGGAGACAGGAACCACAGCCAGGTGTGGGAGCAGGACCAGAGAAAAGGTACACGGCCAGGTACAGAGCAGAGACGAGCCAGAGGCAGGATCCACAGCCAGATGTACACGACGAGGTACACGGTCAGGAACAGGAGCACGGATGAGCCAACTGGAATCTGGAAGCACTCCCACTCCCCAGGAGGGCAGAGGGAAAGAGGGACAATACATGAATCGCACTGCACCAAACAGAGGCATGGAGAACTAAATGATGAATAATCAAGAGTAGAGAAGAGAGGAAGGGTAGAGGTAGATGAGAAAAGAGGACAGAACCCCAGAGCACCATAGCTACCCCAACTTCAACTTCTAGCAGCCTAAAAACAAATAGTTATTGTTATTAATTTTAATTTAAACACATTAACATTAAGTTAAATAATCTATGAATACTAACTAGCCTGAAAATAAGCCTGTCCAAAAAGGAATTATTTCAGTCTAACTTTGAATGTAGAAACTGTGTCGGCCTCTCTTACATGAGCTGGGAGATTATTCCATAAAACAGGGGCTTGGTGGCTGAACACTCTACCTCCAACCGTACTTTTACTAATTATAAGTGTAATGTCTTTCATTAAGTTAGTAAAAGAAGCATTTTTGTTTATGTAATCTATGCTTAATAGATCATTTTGAAAAATTGTCAGAGTGAGACGTCTGTCGTCACAGTTAAGTTTCGATTTTAAATTAGTGTCAGAGTGAGTGCTCTCAACATGCGTTCTCAAGTTTAATCGAGCACATTTTCACGGAGATGTGGCCATGTTCGTGCTGACCTGGCTCTGTGCGTGCGAGCGTTGGGAATTTTCCGTCTTTGTAAGTTGATTATACATCTTTTATGTTTCTTAGGAAGTTGTTTAGCTGTTTCTTGTGTAGTTTAAAGTGTTTCTTACAAGCTTTGAATTAGCAAATGGCCTGTCATACCTTGTTATGGAAAGCTAATGTCTGTGAACACATTTTTTTCTGTTTTATTTCAGTTACAAATAATAATATGAGTATTGTTCAAGAAGAAGAGAAATTAAAGAAGAAACTCAAACCAACTTGGAAATACTTGTATTTGTTCGCTGGCTGTCTAGCAGCATCAAGTCACGTGTTGTGAGGACAGCACAGTAAAAAGACGGATTTCACGGCGCTCAAGCAAGCAGATCAAAGTATAGCAAACATGAGTCTGCGCTCAGGCAGAAATTATTGCAGAGACTTTGCTAACGAGCATCAATCTGAAACTGCTGAAAAAGAGCAAGGAAAAGTTTCAGTTGAGCAACCAATGTTGCAGCAACCTTCACAATCATTCGACGCGAAGTCACAGTCGTCAAGATTTACAAGGTCATCTCATCAGTCCTCAGCTAGTTCTGCAGCCACCAGAGCTCATGCCAAAGCACAGGCAGCCCGAGCTCAGCTAGCTTACGCAGAGAAAGAAGCTGATGTAATGAAAAAGAAAGCTGAACTGGATGCCAGTTTACACGTTCTGCAATGTCAAAAAGCGGTAGCTGCAGCCGAAGCTGAAGCATCAGCTTATGAAGAGGCAGCAATCCAAAGCGGGGAGCTCAGCCAGGAACACCATGTTGAAGTTGACGTTCTTAGCAGGTCCCAGCGCACAAGTGAATATGTACAACAACAGTGTGAATTTCTCTCCACATCATTTCTTTACATCACTTACCTTGGAAAAAGGAAGAAAATGACATCAAAGAAAATGAGCAAACACGTTGTCAAGTTACAACCAAAGCAGAGCAGAACTCGCCACAGTCAGAAAAAAGAATGAAAGACAAAGCAGCTTGAATCACCTTTTCAACCAACCCAAATCTATAAAATACACTAAGACACACTTCTGGTCATGCAAATTTCTACGTACCTGAGCCCAGTGGAACACAAGACTTTGCTAGGTACCTCATTCGCAAGGAGTTGGTGAGTACAGGACTTCTACAATTTGATGAAAAATCCTTTATTAGTGCAACCAAAGACTTAAATTTGACTCCTAGAGAAGAAATGGACTTGCTAGCTAAGTGGTTGGGTCCCAAGTCATCGGAACAGGTGAAAAGGCTGCGTGCTGTACACATTCTTGATCCTTCTGCTGGTTTACATTTGGCTTGGCAACGCCTTGAAGAATGTTATGGATTGCCTGAGGTTATTGAAGACGCACTTCTTAAAAAAGTGGAAGAATTTCCCAGGTTGACTAACAAAGATGGTGTTAAACTACAAGAACTCAGCAACATCCTATTGGAGCTGGAGTGTGCAAAACAAGATGGCTCACTACCTGGACTGGCATATTTAGACACAGCTCATGGAGTAAAACAAATCATAGAAAAACTTCCATTTAACTTACAAGAAAAATGGGCAGCTGTAGGGACTCAGCATAAAGAAACTTATGGTGTGGCCTTTCCGCCTTTTTCTGTCTTCACAAAGTTCATCCAGCATCAAGCAAAGATTAAAAATGATCCAAGCTTTGCTGTAGCGGTAACCAACACTCACATTCCTCCTCGAGCAGAAAAGTTTGCATCATACCGCAAAACTACAGTGTCAGCACACAAAACAGACATTGTTCCAGGTTCAACTCAAAGTGAGATGGATTCAGTGAAAACAGAAGAACCAGATCGTCAGTGTCCAATCCATAAAAAACCACACCCACTCAAAAAATGCAAACTTTTCAGAGAAAAACCATTAGCAGAACGTCAAGCCTATTTGAAAGAGCATCGGATATGTTACAAGTGTTGTGGGTCTGTTCAACACATCGCAAAGGATTGTAAAGCACTAGTTAAGTGTGCTGAGTGCAACAGCACAAGGCACACATCAGCATTGCATCCAGGTTCTGCTCCAATTCCAGTGACCACAACAATAGAGAACAACAACGAAGAGCAAAACAAAGACTCCACCTCTGTTGTGTCAAAGTGCACAGAGGTGTGCGGTCACATGGACACACCACGATCCTGTTCCAAAATCTGTTTGGTAAAGGTCTATCCTGCAGGACAGAAGGAAAAGGTCACCAAGATGTACGCAGTGATAGATGAACAGAGTAATAGGTCACTGGCAAAGTCACAGTTTTCGACTTGTTCCAAATTGAAACACAACCCACCTCATACACTCTAAAGACTTGTGCTGGAAAAGTTCAAGCTGCTGGAAGAAGAGCTCTCAACTTCCTCATTGAGTGTATGGATGGAAAAATGAACATTCAGCTGCCACCTTTGCTCGAGTGTGACGCAATACCTGATGACAGGACAGAAATTCCTTCCCCTGATATAGCACATCATCATCCTCATCTCCACTCAGTCACAGACAAAATCCATCCTGTTGACCAAAGTGCTCCAATACTATTGCTTCTAGGAAGAGACATCTTCAGACTACACAAGGTATGTGAGCAAATCAATGGACCACACAACGCACCATATGCACAACGTCTGGATTTGGGCTGGGTTATTGTAGGGGAGGTGTGTCTAGGGAAAGATCATAATTTATCAAACATTAATGTGTACAAGACACACACCTTGGACAATGGGCGACCAACCCACTTTGAACCATGTCCAAACATTATTCGTGTAAAGGAAAACTACGGAGTTGTAGCTCAGCAGCACCTTACACCAGCAAAAGAGTGTGTTAGCACATCAGAAGTAGATCACAATCTGGACAAGCTGGGCCATTCAGTGTTCGATAGATCAAAGAATGATGATGAAATTTCCCTTTCAGTAGATGACAGAATGTTCCTTAAAATTATGGACAGTAAAGTTTACCAAAACATCGAGAACAGCTGGGTAGCACCACTTCCCTTTCGTGCTTCACGGAGAAGACTTCCTCCAAACAGAGACCAAGCTCTGAAACGCCTCTGGTCACTGAGAAAGACGCTGGAAAAGAAACCAGACATGAAAAAGCACTACATAGAGTTTATGCAGAAAATGGTGGATAGTGATCAAGCGGAGCCTGCTCCGCCTCTGCCAGAAAAAAAGGAATGCTGGTATTTACCAACATTCGGTGTATATCACCCCCAGAAACCTGATCAAATACGAGTTGTATTCGACTCTAGTGCTGAGTACGATGGTACATCCCTTAACCAAGTGCTGCTAAGTGGACCTGACCTCAACAACTCCCTGATAGGTGTCCTCCTTCGATTCCCTAAAGAACGCATAGCTCTGACAGCAGATGTGCAACAGATGTTTTATTGCTTCGTTGTGAGTAAGGAACACAGGGACTTTCTTCGCTACCTCTGGTTTCAGGACAATGATGTTACCAAGAATGTCAAAGAGTTCAGAATGAAAGTTCATGTTTTTGGCAACAGCCCATCTCCTGCAGTGGCTATCTACTGTATGAGGCGAGCGGCTCAGGAAGGTGAGCGAGAATATGGTGCAGATGTAAGACATTTCGTCGAAAGGCAGTTTTACGTTGATGATGGCCTCACGTCAGTAGCCACGCCAGAAGAAGCAATCGACCTTCTCGTCAGAACCAAGAACATGCTAGCAGAATCCAACCTGCGTTTAGATAAAGTGGCTTCAAATAGCAGAGAGGTTATGGAAGCATTCCCATGTGAAGGTCGCGCAAAAGATCTCAAAGATTTAGATCTCAGTGTAGATCCTCTCCCCGTTCAAAGAAGCTTAGGATTGTGTTGGGATCTACAAACAGATAGCTTCACCTACCTTGTTTCCGGAGAAGTCAAACCCTTCACAAGAAGAGGAGTGCTATCAACGGTCAACAGCTTATATGACCCACTGGGTTTTGTGGCTCCCATAATCATGCAAGGCAAGGTACTCGTTCGTGAATTGTCATCAGAAGAGAGAGACTGGGATGAGCCATTACCCACAGGAAAAGAAGAAATGTGGATTTCTTGGAGAAACTCTTTAAAGGCTTTGGAAAATCTCCAGATTCCAAGGTGTTACTGTGCAGTTTCTCCAGGAAAAATGAAAAGAAGAGAACTCTGCATTTTTTCTGATGCTTCAGTTGTTGCTATAGGAGCCGTGGCTTACCTTCATTTGGTTGACATCAATGGCAAACATCATGTTGGGTTTGTGATGGGGAAGTCAAAACTAGCACCCCGGCCTGCACACACTGTACCACGCTTGGAACTGTGTGCCGCTGTCCTTGCAGTTGAAATGTTTGAACTGATCAGAGACCAGCTGGACATTTTTGTTTTTGGTTTTCACTCTGTGATCTTGTGCAGATCTGCTGTGGCTTCCTCCTCTTGCTCCGCCCACTCACCTGTGCTTCCTGCTGGAGTCCACAGCTGGACCTTGTTAGTTCATTGGGTTGTCTGTCTATTTAAGCCACCTTGTTTTGTATCTCTTTGTTGGAGCATTTTGTGTGCTACACCTTGGTTTTGGTCAACTGTTATTAAACAGTCTTCAAACTTGGCCTTTGTATCAAGTATTACTCTGCATCTGGGTTCTTGAGCTGTAAACCGTAACATGTTGATGTCCACCCTTTTTGGCAGTACATATATCTGCGAGCAAACCTTTTTACGGATGAATCTTCTGAAAAATCCACTGAGATCAAGTTTGACCGATGAGCATCTGCATCAGTGTTTGAGACTTGCTGTGACTACAATGGAACCGGATATTCAACTTCTCACCAGCCAGATTCAGGCCTACAGTTCAACTTCACGCTTATCAACATACAGCACATGGGTAGGCACACTTTTCTGACTTGAATGAGCCATTTTGAGTATTTAAAACATATATAATCCTAAAAAAAAATCTGCTGGGATAATATTAATCTCCGCATTGAAATGTATTATGCTTTATAGTTGCTGTATCACTTATTTAGGTTTCTTAACCTGTTTGCTTTGTGATTTTCGGGAGAAAGTTGATCAGATAGAGCAAACAGTTGTGTCTACAAGGCTAGCCTCCTGAAATCTCTAAAACTAGATTATAAGGAAAGAACACAAAAACTTTAAGAGACTGCTCATCTGAGTCATTTAAGAGATTCTGCTCTTACAACTGAAGCTGAACATTTACCTAAGATTGTGCATGCACATCAGTATTCAGCTGGTTCTTTTGTCTGTTCATATGATGGTTTGTGTGCGTCATTTGAGAAGAAAAAACATTGTTTTGAATATGAAGTTTCATTTTGCAGGAAAATTTTGGGGTTTTGCCCCATTGTGTGTGTTTTTTGGATTTGTGTATAGCGTTATGAGGATATGAGGAATTCTTTCAGATAATCTGTGGAAACAATTAAGAAAAACCAAACTGTAAGCAAAGCTGTGAAACAAGACAAAAAACAAAGGCTTTCCATCTTTAAGGATAAAAATCTGTTAAGCAATGTGCAACTTAAAAGGTGCAAGTATAATTGTAAGGCATAAATTGTTTGCTACCATAAAAGGATTTTGTGTTCAATCATCTTAACCTCTTATTTCTACACAGTTTAAGAAGTTCAAGAAGATCAAGAAGTGGATGATTCTGAAATACAGATGGCAGATGAGGTTCATGAAACCCCACCATTACAATGCAGATGTATTGTAATGGTGGGGTCTCTAGCATCTGCATCAGACGCTAGTGACCAGACAAAGCCATAGTAATAATTAGTCTGATTATGATCATTTTATCCAGGTTTCTTTGCACTATTTATAATTTGCTCTTCAAAACTATTTACTTTTCTCAACCCTGCTTTCTTTAGCTGCTAGTCAAACTAACAAAAATTTAAGGAAGACAATATAAAACTGTTTGCTTTTTATTTCCTTCTATTCTTAAATAGAAAGACAAACAACAGTCAAAAGATCCTGGACACCAAAGGAGTGTGCTGCAGTGGAAAAGAACCTGAAGAAATTATTAATGATGAACCAGGTTCTAAAAGTACAGCACCCACAAGACAGCACACGCATCATGGTAAAATAGTCACATGTGGGAAAATGACGGTGGTTTGCTATTATCCATTGGTATGTCTAACTAGTGTAGAAATAATTTCAGTCTAGTGATGGGATTCCACAGTCAGGGCAGAACCCGGATGAGTGCCTTAATTCTGAATCCAAATCTCCACCCTGAAGTGATAGTAATAATGTCATACAATTGAATGTTTCCAAGTACTTGACACTGTCTCATAAAAATGTGCAACTGTAAAGTTTTGCTGGAGATAGTTGACCGTTTAAACAAGTTTAGACGTGCATATTGGTACTGTAGTTGTTGCTATTGCAATTAAACTTCCAATTTAATGCTGTCATATAATATGTACCACAAATAATCTGTTTAAAAAAGAACATTTTGGTAACCGACACCTCTGTTATAGAATCTGGATCAGAATGGAAACATATTCCTCTGGCTTCTCTGCACCCAGCAGTGATGACCTGGACACCTTCCAATATACCTTACCACCACAACCATGTTTCTTTTTCATAAGCAAAAGTGACTGGCATGCAGTCAGGCAGGCACTTTCATGGACAGCAGCTCTCAGATCAGTTAATCTGCACTGCAGGTTTGGGTTCAAACATCAATGTTTTAAAATCCTCCTTTTAAAGACAAAGACCCCTCTCTTCCATTGTTCTTCCTAATGTCTTTAAAATATTTGGAGGTAAATATTTGGAGGGTCAAATGCTAAGTGAAGTGTTGCCCACTAAGGTATTAAACAGCCATCCGAAAAAAATCCCAAACTACAAGTTAATCCATGACCTATGCCAAAAATGGAAGGATTCCTTTCCAGTTTGGAAAAATATTTTCTCCCATATGCTACTCTCTGGTCTGGGTTAATTTTAGGTTTGTATCTAATCTATGTTATTTATAACCTGACTGTATAATTTGCCCCTTTAATATCCAACGACATGTATTTATTATCTTTAGGAGATTTAGGGCGCCATGGTACCAGTTCGGCTTTCATGCATTTCAGTAAGCGATATAAAGAAGCATATCATATCACATCTACATGGAATGCTGTGGTTAGCTCCATAGAAAATTTGTAATTCTAGCAAGAGACATATTTTGTAAAACTTCACAGTAGCCAACAGAACCCAAGGGATAATGGAGAAGAGCCAATGGGACCTGAAGCAAATACAATTCCCAAGGAAAACTGTGAGTAGACTTGATGACTTTGTAAGAATCTACCAAAAGATGCATGACGCCCTGGTCCTGGAATAAAAGACTGAAGTGGTCGTCTCTGCCATTCCCTCTCAGATTAGAGGGATCCTCTTCATTATCCACCACAGTGAACTTTGTTCCCTTGTTCCTCACCAGTGGCTCACAGGACTTTTTGGCCGAAGCATAACATGCATGTAGCGGAATTCTGGTGTAAAAGAAATGCTCATTTTACTGTTTTTTTAATATTCAATCTGAAACAGATACATTTTGACATTACAGGGCCATTTAATGTGAACTATGCACACTGGGAGTGTTACAGTTTTAGTTTCTTTGCTGCTGTGTTTTGGTACTTTTTTTGTTCTGTCATGTTTTTAGCTCATTTCCTGTTTTATTTTTAAAGGTTCCTGTGTTGTATCATGGTTTCGAGTTTCACTTTCGGTCCCCATCTGTCCTGGTTGTTTCCACCTGTGTCTCGTCTGCTCTGTGTCTATTTAAGTCCTGTCTTTCTCCTGTGCTGGTCCATAGTTTTGATGTTCCCTATTTCTAGTGTATTTTGAGTTTCTAGTTTTGAGTTTTTCTATTCACTCGGCAGTGGTGTTTTTGTTCTTAGTTTTTTATTAAAGATCCTTTTCACCTGGAACCTCCTACCTTTTCCTCTCTGCACCTGGGTACTCCCTCAACCCCCACGGTGACGGGAAGTTTCTGGTGTGTGTGAATTTCTAATAGCATGTGAAGTATGATGGAGTATGATGCAGAACTTTTTTTTTTTCATGACATTATTTCGGTTGTCGTATATTAATGCAGCAGATAGATGGATAGATAAATTGCGAGTAAACTTGCATATCCATCCATTGCTCCTCAAAATACACAATACATTCAATAGAAAAAAGTAATTGAGTAATAAATAGTCATAAAATAATAAAACTCACTTAAAACAGAGTCAAAAGTATAAGAGCAATAAAAATAAAATAAGTAAAAGTGGTAAAAAGCAGTTGCCTGTTTAGTGACTCCTCCTTATGCTCCCTCTCTTCGCAGCAGCATTGAACAGTCTAATTGCACTCGGTGCAAAGGACTTCCTGAGTCTTTCTGTAGAGCATGCCAGAGAGCGAAGGCGGTCGCTGAATGCGCTCCTTTGGTCATCGAAGAGTCCATGTAGGGGATGATCAGTGTTCTCCATTATGCTGTCCAGTTTTGATAGCATCCTCCGCTCTGCCACAATCTCCACTGTGTCCAGGTTTCGCCCCACCACACAGCCTGCCCTCCTGATCAGGCGATTCAGTTTATGTCCTTTCCCCCCCCCCCAACACACTATTGCATAAGACAGACTGATAAAACATAAAAAGGAGTTCTGATCAGACATTAAAAGAGGCAAGTCTTTTTACGAAGTATAACCTGCTCTGCCCCTTCCTGTATATGGAGTCCATGTTTGCAGACCAGTTCAGCTTCTTAAGGAGGACCCAGAGGTATTTTTAGTTTTCCACTACCTCCACCTCCACCAATGAGGGTAATGTGGCAGGTGTTCAACAGAAGTCCAGCACCATCTCCTTTGTCTTGGTGGTGTTCAGGTGGAGGCAGTTTTGTTGGCTCCAGTGCAGAAAGTTCTCCACCAGGTGTCTGTATTCCCCCTCCTCACCCTCTTTGATACATGCCACAATTGCTGTGTCATCCGATAATTTTTGCATGGGGCATGCATCAGAGTTGTAGTGGAAGTCAGCGGTGTAGATGGTAAAGAGGAGAGGTGAGAGCCCTGTGCCCTGTGGAGCCCCCGTGCTGCCAGTCGGCATGGAGGAACTGCAACTCCCCATTCTGACAAATTGTGGCCTGTTTGTCAGTCTGTTATTCATGTGCAATCCATGGTTGATCTTTCGCAATCCAAGAGCTGGCGGATTCTGATCATATTGGGAAGAAATTCCGGTAGTCCTCCATCAACGTCTCTAAACTTTCTACATAGAATACAATGAGTTTACTTTCACCACCTGTCAGACTAGTATGCCTGTAAACTCATGGCATTCTCTGGTAATTTTTTTGATAAGATCTTTTTTAGAAAGATTGTAGACTTTATATTTATCAAATGTATTACAGTGAGTATCTTAACATGAGGAGGACGTGCCACAACAGAACCGATTAGGTGGACATGAAATTTCATTTCGTCAAATTATGTCATCAGAGTATTGAACCCATTGAACAAAGATATATGAAACCTGGCAGTGAGTCACGCTGTGCTGTAGACCTACAGTAAAATCATTACATGGCACAATGTCTTGCGAGATCAACCAAGCAATGATGCCACAATGGTACAGCGCTGTCTGAACAAGATTCATTCTCTAATTTAGGCATTTGTGTTTCTGACTTGCAGATACAATGTGATAAATGCAGCAGGTCGTTCCATGCCCAGTGCTTGCAAACAGATAAAGCACAGTAAGAAGACTAAGTAGTACTACTACTTAGTACTAGAAAAGTACTACTTTTACTCAAGCACTGACTTTGTTTTCTTTTCCAGACACGTGTTCCTGATCTGCTGTTGCTGTTCACACATATTCTCTGCTCCCAACCGACCAGGGCAGATGACCATCCATTCTGAGCCAGGTTCTGCCAAAGGTTTCTTCCTCTTAAAAGGGAGTTTTTCCTTAACACCGTTGCTTTTTAAATATAAATGCAGAAACATGATCATGGATAAATATGTACAAATACAAAAAAATACAGAACATCATCATTTGTAAATCTGCATACTTTGAGAATACGTTTTGTTATTCATTTGTGTGGTTTTTTTTTATTTTTATTTTTATTTTTTTGGGAAATGAGAATTACATGTGCAAAATCTAACCCAATATACACTTGGGTAGGGCACTGGACTTTGATGGTGGGTGTACTGGGTTTAGTTGGGAAAGTAAGGACTTAAGGTAAAGGGGGTGAGAGTTCATAAGATTGTTATATTTTTCACTCCCTTTTGGACTTGTGTTGTTTATATAATTTTGTCTTGTCTTGTTTTATATAATGGTCTTGTTTTTGTCTTATTTTGTTATTCCGAACTTGTTTTCACTAGTCCAAATAAAAAGGTTACTACTACTACTACTACTAATAGCATCCTTACGAGTGCCATGTGGGTAATCATGTAATTTAGGCAGAAACAAACACGAAAAACATGCAGTTGATTTAATAGTGTCAAAAGTTTTTGTTTGCCTTTGGAATGCAGACACTACTGTTAAATAATTGTACAGAAGTAAAAGTACAGTTCTTTTGCAGTTCCTCTGAAGATTGTTTGAGGTGGCTGTATTTTGTCCCAGAAAAGTCAACTACTCATTATGTTTTGCACAGATATGTAAAAGAATATTTGTTATTTATTTAGCAATTGTAATAATTTAAATTCTTTAGTTATAATTATGATATGCACTCCTGTTTACTTTTTGAATGTAGGCAATTCTGTGCAACATTTTTTCCTTTTGATTCCTTTGATCATTTACAATTCCAATAAGGATTGTTCTAGGTTTTTTGTATTTTGTAAAGAAAATACAATAAACACTTGTTACGGTTTGCACAAATGTCAGATTTTTTTATGACAAGGTAAGACATTTTAACATTGAGTCCACACTTTGGTTTTGCCATTTGAAATGCGCAATTTTGATGAATTACATTTAGCTGTAACTATTTTAGCAGAAATTACATTTACACTGTAATCTAGGACGGATTTTTAGTGCTAGTTTAGTGCCACTCACCCGCAACGTGGTGTGTTCACTCTCCTTCCTTCTGGATGGAGGTACAGGAAGGTGAAGTGCAGGACTACCAGATTCTTTCCCTCTGCCATCCGACTCCTTACAGCTGACGGGAGAGTCTGTAACAAGAAACAGCACCTTTGCACATACACATTGTTCATAACTACTTCTCTTACACCTTAATTTTCAACATGTGTGTATTACTGTTTAGCTCATGGTTACTCTCAGCTGAATTTGCACTACAGATGATTTGTATTTACTGATGCATAGTTGTATTTTATGTTTGATGTGAATGTTTCAGATATCCTGTATATATATCCTACCCTTTATTATTATTTTTTTATTTCACCTTTAACCTTTTGGCATTCAGAGCAGACAGCAAAGGAAGCATCTCATTGTACAGTGAAAGTCTGTCTGTTTTGCTGCTGCATGGCGCTCGCTTGCTGCATTTTATGCTCACTTCAACTTTAATGTCGTCAATCAACGAGAAAAAAGTCGTAAATTTAAAACTTTAAATCTCGTAACTATTTACGAGGCTGCACAGTGGCGCAGTTGGCGATCTTGCCTCGCAGCAAGAAGGCCCCCAGTTCAAGGCCTGGCTGGGGGACCTGAATCAGAACATCAATGGGGGGCCTTTCTGTGTGGAGTTTGCATGTTCTCCCTGTGCATGCGTGGATTTTCTCTGGGGTCTCTGACTTCCTCCCATCGTCCAAAAACATGCTTCATAGGTCAATTGGCAACTCTAAATTGTCCATAGGTGTGAGTGTGAATGGGTGTGTGATTGTGACCCTGCAACAGACTGGCGTCCTGTTCAGGAATGAATAAAAGTTTATTCATTCATCTTCTAAACCCATTTTGTCCCTTTCAGGGTCACGGGGCTGCCGGATTCTATCCTGGCCACCCATGAGCGATGGCAGGGGACATCCTGGACAGGTCATCTGTCGCAAGGCCACAATCACAATACACACACACACCTGGGGACCATTTAGAGCAGGGGTCTCAAACTCAATTTACCTGGGGGCCACGGAAGGCGAGGTCTAGCTGAGGCTGGGCCGCAACTTCAGCGCACACACACATGCAACTTGTGAGTGATCACGGACGTCTGAACCAACATGCAGTAAATCAAAGAGTCATACAATTTCAAGAAATATGATGCCTGGATTCATCATTTTCTCCAAAAGTCTGAAGTGACCTGATTTCAGCAAAGTTCTGACCTGCAGACAAGTTGACCTCAACTCTCAGCTCCGCTGATATCAACTGAAGAAGAATATGGACCTTAATCTAATGTCTGCAGAGATAACAACGAAGAGAACTATAAACTCTGTTTAAACCCAGAAGAACGGCTGTTAATCAGCAGAAGAAGAAATGCCAGCCTTGGACATAATATCGACCCTTTTTTTATTTAACTTCACAGCATTCCTTTATTATAAAAAATAAAATAAAAAACAAACGAAAGAAGACTTCAATTTTACAGTTCTGTAACCTCTATCAATGGGTTCTTCTGAACACAGCTTCTCTTGTTTACTTCTTACTGTTGGACACTTGGCAGCACTTCCTCCCATACAGCTGAGAGGAAGCAGCTGAGACCCTCGGTGTGGCTTATAGAGATGGTTGTCAGTAAATCTGGACTGTATTTGGACTCAGAGATCATGTGCTCACAATTTTCAGTCTGTGTTGAATGTTTTTTTTTTTTTAAAGTTTACTCTTTAAACCACGAATCAGTAAAGGAGAAACAAAATTCAGTAACCATGTTTGGATTTTCTTATGACTTTTTGCACATTCAAACCCTAGTCACAAGTTTTTGTAGAGCAGCCAGTCACCCACTCCTATATTTTCATAGTTGCTTTCAAACTGTGGCTCGTAAAAGAACGGGCGCTGTTCACTGGAGATCAGAAAGATTGTTATCCATACCTGAGATCAGAGAGAGGCCCAAAAACGGATGGAAATGTATGTTTGCAACACCAAATAAGTGCAGCCAAGATGCACAATAAGCGTGTTTGAGATCACCCAGGTGGACGCAACGCTGCACAGATCACCTGGTGTGTGACGTATGTTTTTGCTCCAACACCACCTGTTGCTCCAACATCAGGAAGCCAGCATCCAAGGTTCTGATTTCCTATTACCAGTCATTGCCTGAAGGGGGTTTAATAGGAAAGTGTGTTCCATCAATGCACCCAATCAAATTTGGGTACCCTGAAATTAGAGGATATAATTAGAACCATTGTAATGTTTGTGACTGTAAACAATATGGATATTGTGATAATTAAAACTGTAATTAAAACAGTGTCAAATAATATACAGGGAGTGCAGAATTATTAGGCAAGTTGTATTTTTGAAGATTAGTTTGATTATCGAACAACAACCATGCTCTTAATGAATCCAAAAACTCATTCATATCAAAGCTGAATATTGTTTGAAGTAGTTTTTAGTTTGTTTTTAGTTTTAGCTATTTTAGCAGAATATCTGTGTGTGCAGGTGACTATTTCTGTGCATAATTATTAGGCAACTTAACAAAAAACAAATATATACCAATTTCAATTATTTATTTTCACCAGTGAAGCCAACATAACATCTCAACATTCACAATAAAATATACATTTCTGACATTCAAACAACACAAAAACAAATCAGTGACCAATATAGCCACCTTTCTTTGCAAGGACACTCCAAAGCCTGCCATCCATGGATTCTGTCAGCGTTTGGATCTGTTCACCATCAACATTGCAGCAGCAGCAACCACAGCCTCCCAGACACTGGTCAGAGAGGTGGACTGTTTTCCCTCCTTGTAAATCTCACATGTCATGATGGAACACAGGTTCTCTATGGGGTTCAGATCAGGGGAACAAGGAGGCCAAGTCATTAGTTTTTCTTCTACTAGACCCTTTCTTGCCAGCCATGCTGTGGAGCACTTGGACACGTGTGATGGAGCATTGTCCTGCATGAAAATCATGTTTGTCTTGAAGGATGCAGACTTCTTCCTGTACCACTGCTTGAAGAAGGCGTCTTCCAGAAACTGGCAGTAGGACTGGGAGTTCAGCTTGACTCCATCCTCTACCCGAAAAGGCCCCACAAGCTCATCTTTGATGGTACCAGCCCAAACCAGTACTCCACCTCCACCGGGCCCATCCATCTGGCCCAGCAAGACTCACTCTCATTTCATCAGTCCATAAAACCTTAGAAAAATCAGTCTTGAGATATTTCTTTGGCCGGTCCTGACGTTTCAGCTTGTGTGTCTTGTTCAGTGGTGGTCGTTTTCCAGCCTTTCTTACCTTTGCCATGTATCTGAGTATTGCACACCTTGTGCTTTTGGGCACTCCAGTCATGTTGCCGCTCTGAAATATGGCAAAACTGGTGGCAAGTGGCATCTTGGCAGCTGCACGCTTAACTTTGCTCAGTTCACGGGCAGTTATTTTGCGCCTTGGTTTTTCCACACACTTCTTGCGACCCTGTTGACTATTTTGAATGAAACGCTTGATTGTTGGATGATCACGCTTCAGAAGCTTGGTAATTTTAAGAGTGCTGCATCCCTCTGCAAGATATGTCACTATTTTTGACTTTTCGGAGCCTGTCAAGTCCTTCTTTTGACCCACTTTGCGCAAGGAAAGGAAGTTGCCTAATAATTATGCACACCTGATACAGGATGTTGTCATTAAACCACACCCCTTCTCATTACTGAGATGCACATCACCTAATATGCTTCATTGGTAGTAGGCTTTCGAGCCTATACAGCTTGGAGTTAGATAACATGCATGAAGAAGATGACGTGGTCAAAATACTCATTTGCCTAATAATTCTGCACTCCTAGTAATAGGACAAACTTGCTACTCTGTGGACTTCCTCTTTAATGACCCTCAGTGGTTTATAGCCAGGGAACTGCGCAAAAGTTCTTAGGAGGCGTTCGAGTGCCAGACGTACTGTCTGAACTGGCTTACACATTTTGCCTTTCCCACATGTTCTGCATCACCTACATGGTACAGAAATCTCCCTGTCACAAAAAGCAAAGGGCGATGCCTAAAATGTGCTCAGTGCTGCTCTACGATGTGTCACGTTCAATATAAACAGCTTCAAATGATTCGTTAAATAAAGTACCGAGACTTTTGCAAAATGACAATGCTCCAGTAAATATTCATTTGGATAAGAAAAAACATCGCTATGTGGTCTTATCACCCTCTCACGACAGAAAAGAATGTATTATCTGAACTTCTTCTTACACTAAATAATCTTCAAATGGGCATGCCATGCTCCTTCACCTCTCTGAAACCAACAAATCTTCAACTAAACATGCTCCAGACCAGGTTTTGTTCAGAGCACAAGTTGCTATGTTAGCTTAACATACCCTGAAACATACTTTTGTTTTTGAAACCGCAAGCTGAGTTCAGTTATCAGCACGTTTCAGAGTGACCTTTTAGTGCAGCCCCACCTGTCTAATGCTGTCTAATCATCATCTTGATATGGCACACCTGTGAGGTGGGATGGACTGTTGGATGCATATCTTTATTTTCTTTATTATCATTCTAACTGCTGTTTAAGACTAAGTTTAAGACTGTTTTTGAACTCTGTTGACCTCCGAAGAAAAGACCAGAAGTGGTGAGTACAATTTGCACCACAGTAAAATGCGTGGCTAAAATGAGAGGCAGTGGTCTCTGTAAAGAAATAAAACAGGCCTAAAATAGCCAACTGCAGGGCGTGAACTGAATGAAAAAGACATAAATTAATGCCATTGTTGCCATTAGTTTAGGGCGGGAGCTGAATGTAAAAATTCGATGCAAAGTGATGACAAATTGTTTTATTAAATAAAGTGTGTATGTGAATGGGAATTTGTCAAGTGCTGAGAATTCCAACCAAAAGCGGATGTCGCACAACGCCTGATCAGTGGATGTACTAGGCAAGATGTCTGCACCCTACTGCGATGAGGAAGAAGCAGAAATTACCACTAAAGTAAGGAAAAGACACGTTTTCTCAGTACAAAACTGATCAAAAATGGGAAAAACATAATTGAAAGGGGATCTGCTTAAAAACAAATGATAATGTAGATATCCTGAGTCGTCTGCCCAAATGGCAGGAGAAATTTGGAGTTAATGGTAAATAACTCCATCAGGGTGTGAGGAATTAATTAAAAAAATAAAAGCTAAAACAAATGGCAATCAAAAAAAGGAACTAAATACAAATCAGCAAATGTGTATAAATAACACGATGAAGCATAAAGAGGAATAAAAGTCAAAATGAAGTAAAACGAAACAAAAAAAAATGTTTAACAAAAATGAAACAGTGTACAAACAACAGTTAAAGAATGCAGTACATCAGAACTCCTGATTACCTATCAGACAATGCGTTGAGAAACACATGATCCAGTGTCCTAGTGCAAGTGGTTAGTGCAAGTGATGTGATGTTTCAAGGCGGACGCCGCCGCCCGAGAGGAAAAGGTCATAGAGGTTTTAGAGGAAGAAGCAGAGGGCGTGTGGTTTTGGTGGTTACTCGAGTGCTGAAAGAAGTGCAGACAGCAGTGATGATGCATGTTGGAGGTGTGGCAAGCGCTGACCTTTTGCCCGGGATTGTCAGCAACAGCATGACTAGAGCAGGAAAAAGCAATGGAACAGGAGGATGGGGAGCTCAGAAATAAGGATGCTGAACAAGTAGATGATCTAGATTAAAATACAATGCAAATGGACGCCAATATTGAGGCAAGGTAAAAACACGTCTCAACACAGGGATGAAGTACATAGTATATTAAAAATATGTTATATATACAAAAATATTTGAAAATTGCTCTAAAAATATTTGAAAATTACTCTAACATTTTTTGTAGAAGTCTTTTAATATGTGCTAAACATAATGCTCAGGAGCAATGCGTCCATAAAGAGGAGCATTCCCTAAACCAACTTGCTCCTTTTAGAACATCTGCATGAATTTCATTGAATGAAACACATCAGAGGGCAAACAATATGCATTAGTGATTATTGATGCTTTGGAAAAGATTTACCCAATCGCAAAACCAGATGCAGTTTCAGTGGCTAAAGCATAATGTAGAGACATTATTCTGTGATTTGGAATACCAGAAAACATATATAGTGACAATGGAACTTATCTAGTTAATCACATATTTGACCGTTTTTTAAGTAGTTTTGGAATCACATTAAAAAATAAATAAATAAATAAAAATCATGTGTCTATCATCCTCAAAGTTTAGGCTTAGTGAAAAGAATTAAAGAATGAATGGAACAATTAAAAGGTTGTCTAAGAAAATGCATGGCAGAAACAGAACATCAACGGACTACATGTTTAGACCTAAAACAGAATTTGAACATTACCCAACTGAACTAACACCTTATGAAATACCTTATTGCTTATTTATGTTTGCTATACCTACTGAAATAACCAAAGTGTCTGTCTTAGTAGAAAACATGACTAAAATGTTGCAAAACAAAGAAATTCAAAAGAGTAACCACATGCCTGACTCCCCTGTTGCATTGCAGGAGGACAAACTGATTTAAGCAAGAGATTACGTACTGGTAAAAATGATTCATCTGAAGATCTGGTTTCATCCTAAAGGCTCTTATTAAGTAGTACTGACCACACCAACAGCAGTACAAATAGCTAATTGACCTAGCTGGATCCACCTGTCTCATTGTAAACTGTAAGTTTCCCGAAGGGTCACCCACCACTGCAGACAAGGCTTAAGTCCAACTACAAAGGGGGATGGGACGTATAGTGTCCCTGATGTCTCAAACTGGTGAATCACTTTATAACGTCTCTGTAGCACTTAGGGAGAGGCCTGAAAGGACTTAAAGACTTGAACTGAGCAGAGAAAACATGATTCGCATTTTTAATTAAAAAAAAAAAAAAATTTTAAACTTTTTTTTTATTTTCAGGGAACCTTAGCATTTTTATTTAGCCCTAATAATTGTGATTGTCATCCCTATTTTATAGCATTTTGAAGCAAAACAATGCAGCACTGAAGCCCCTACAGAAGGCACATCCACACACTATGTGAACTGAGCCCATTAACACGATTTAGTGAAGTGAAAGTCCTTAACATACAGCAAGTAACTGTAGTTGTGAAAGTTTCTGTTGCAACTAGGGCAGGGGCCGGCAGCCTTTAACAGTCAAATGTATTTATTTATTATTTATTAACCTTTATTTAACCAGGAAAGTCCCATTGAGATTAAAAACCTATTTCCCAATGGAATCCTGGCCAAGAGGCAGCACATTTCAATACAAAAAATACATATAAACAAACATAAGTAAAATCACACAAATCATGAAAAGCAGTTGCACATTATTGCTGCAGTCTCTAATGCTTTGAGCTTGTTCTTAAAAACATTTAAATATACCAGTTCAGTTAGTTTCCAGTCTTTCTGCAGCGTATTCCAAGCAAAAGGAGCAGAGTGGACAAAGGCTTTTTCCCGCGGCTCTGTGCGGGAAAATGGAACAGAAAACAACAGCTGGTCTTGTGATCTTAGGGAGTAAGATTCCACACTTCTCCTTGTGATTAAGGAACAAATGCAGGGAGGCAGTAATCCAAGCAAGGCCTTGTAAATAAAAGTGTACCAATGTCTCTGAGGCCATTGTACTCTTGAATACAAGTCACAATGATGGTAATGAATCTCAGGGAAACATGATACATGGTGTCATACATGAAGACGAGGCATTCATATACAGAATACCACCATAATCCAGCACAGATAAAAAGGTTGCAGAGACAAGATGCCTTTTTACCTTAAACAAAAAACACAACTTATTACGGAAGAAAAAGCTGAGTTTACTCCACTATGTGAGGTTTAAAGGTTAGGGATACATCAACTAATGTTTACTGAATAATGAATGCTGGACAAACAAAAGCTTTCTGCAGGGTTTCAATGGCCTGAGCAAGAGATGATCCATAACAGTAAATAACTGTGTCGTCAGCACAAAAAAATGCAGATTAGCATCAGAGACATTTAGACCCAAGTCATTGATGTATAAAATAAATAGTAGGATGGTCAGAACTGAGCCCTGTGGCACCCCCCTGTGGACAGTAACAAAGTTAGAACAGAGACCCTTATATTTAATGCAATGGATCCTAATATTCAGGTAGTTTTAGAGCCATGCTCCAGCAATCCAAGGCTGAGTAATCTGCTTTTTAAAACAGCATGGTCAACTGTGTCAAAAGCTTTTGACAAATCTATAAAAAGTGATGCGCAGTACATCAACATTATTATTCATAGATAATTTTATTTGTTGAACATTTTTCCAAAAGACTGAAAAGTCTGTCTAAAATCTCCCTCCTATCTTGTGCTCTCTGCTCTTCTGCTGCTCTTCTGCAGCCTTCCTCATTAGATAGAAGCTAATCACTGTCCCTTCTTCTTTTTCTTCCATCAGGTGGCTGACTCCTTCCTTCCTCACTTTCTTCAAGCTCCTCTCTTTCTCTCATTGCTGGACTTTCCTCACAGATAGAAGAAATTAGGACAGGAGGACTAGTGGAAGGTCTCTGTCCTAATACCTCACCCATGAGGACGTGTGTCACACATGTTATATTCTTCACCTCACATGAACATTCTTTGTATTTTTTTTAATGTTGTCCCACTTGTATTTGCCCTGAGTGGGGAGAACCTCCTGCAGCTTCATTTTCTCCAGGATTGGCCTGAAAAACACACAGGGATGGATGGCAGAGTTAATGACAGAGTTAATTCCTCTCAAAAATATATAACTCTGCTGTGACGAGGACTTACCTTCAAGCGGCAGCAGCCGAAAATTTGGCACTAGTGAACAAATGATCATTCTCTTCCTGAAACTTTATAAAAGCTGCTGTCGCTTTGCTCCCTGAAAAGATATAAAATTCTGTTTAAAAAAAATTACGTTTGCATTAAGAAAGAAAAAACGAACAACGCAGGAACAACTGCAGGATTTAGCATACGAGTCAAGATTACTATAATAAGCACTTTTATTGTAAAATTTTCAGATAAAAATAACTTTAAAATGCTTTATATTATTTATCAAACCATTAACGTATCACTTTGAAGTGTTTATTTACATTTAAAGGTGTAATTAACTCCAACTCCGGGTTCTGCATCACCGTCCGCAATTGTCAGAAAATCTCAGGATTCGGCTGCAGTGCATCTTGGGATATGGACAGCATAGAAGAATACACCAGACCATTTCTTGAAATTGGAAAACAAGAAGGCTGTATTCGTTGGCTTGTTTGAGGCCAAACAAGCCGTTCGTTTGAAGGATTCGTTGTATTTGGATAGCATTTGGATTCGATTTGGAGTAAATTTCTATGCAACGATCGACCTGAATCACCACCACGACTTCCGCCCGTGTGTAATTCCATCAGTGGTTCAACCCTAGGTAGGACAACGATGGAAATTTTTGAGAAAATGGAAGTTCCTGAAGAAAACAGTACGTTTAATGGCACCTGGGCAGATTTTTGCTTTAAACGACTTTACCAGTATGATTAATATGTAATGAGGAACTAGCAAACAAAAGTCTCAAATGTGGCTAGACATTCCAGAATAAACACGCAGCCTTTGCCCAAAAACATCTTGATCCTGATCGAGATGACCAAAAACGTTGTTTGTTGTCACAAGAACTGGCAGCGGGATTATTAAATCAAATCAAATAAATCAAATCAAACTTTATTTATAAAATAGCGCTTATCATGCATTTCGTGCAGCTCGAAGCGCTTTAACATTAAAAACAAAAAAAAAAACACGCAACATTACAGTAAAAACCTAACCCACCCTTCACCCTTCCCACTCCCCTCCATTAAAACACATGACCCACGACAATGAAAATTGATTATCAATGAAAGTTAGAATAAATAAATAAATAAGCAAACAAACAAACAAGTATGGCTTGGCTCTGCTGTGAGGAAACAGTATTTGGGAATCTCTTCATACCAGGAGCCAGCCCAGCCCCGGGAGCATCGCCACAGCGCCAACCCAGACCGGGACAGCACCGGGGTCCACTTCACAGCCGTGAGGCTGCAAAATTAAACCCCAGCCGCCCCAGCAAGGGCAAGAACTGCAGCAACAGCCACCGGGCAAGCCGGCAACCCTGGCAGAAAAGACTCCCACAAGAAACAAGAAACACTGGGGCTAAAATCATTATAAGATTCTAAAATTATAAGATTTATTAAAAAATAAAAAATAAAAATAAAATAAAACTGGGAATAAGATGCATAAAATGAAATGAAATACATAAAATAGCCTATAATAAAACTAATAGAATAATTTAGCAGTTAAAATCAACTAAAAGCTAAATTAAAAAGGTGGGTCTTGAGCCTCTTCTTAAAAACCTCTACAGTCTCTGCGGCCCTGAGGTTCTCCGGCAGGCTGTTCCACAGGCGAGGACCATAATGGCAGAACGAAGCCTCACCATAAGTTTTGGTCCTCACTTTAGGAACAACTGTCTTAACGACATTTTTAATGTGTGGGATAAAATCTAGCTCAGAGTCAAAAAGTACGCCCAGGTTTCTCACACATGGAGAAGGTTTAAAATTATGAAGATGTGGTAAAATCATCTCTCTCTTGTCTTCAGAACCGATGATTAAAACTTCAGTTTTGTCCTGGTTGAGCTGCAAGAAGTTTTCTGCCATCCATGACTTAATATCTAAAATACAATTTAAAAGAGTGTTAATAGGTTCAAGGTCACCAAGAGACACGGCGATGTAAAGCTGTGTATCATCAGCATAGCTGTGAAAGTCAACGCCATGTCTCCTGATGACCCCCCCAAGAGGCAACATATACAAATTAAACAGTATTGGCCCTAAAATCGACCCTTGGGGAACCCCACAACTTATTTCGTGGATTCTTGAAGAGCACGTATCTATACTTACATAAAAGTGTCGATCTGTAAGGTAAGAGTAAAACCACTTAAGAACATTTCCAGAGAGACCCACTAGACTCCTAAGTCTGTCTAATAAAATCTGGTGATCTACTGTATCAAAAGCGGCATTAAGATCCAGTAGCACCAGAACAGAAAGTTTCTGTGAGTCATAGTTTAATCTAAGATCATTAACGATCTTTAAAAGAGCCGTCTCTGTACTATGGTTTTTCCTAAAACCAGACTGATATTTTTCTAAAATTTTTTGGGCATTTAAAAACTCATGCAGTTGAGTAGCGACACTTTTTTCTATAATTTTACTTAAAAATGGTAAGTTGGATACGGGTCTATAGTTATCCAGATTTTTTGGATCTAATTGACTCTTCTTCAGAAGGGGCCTCACCACCGCCGTTTTACAGGCAGAGGGGAAGACCCCCGTCTGAAGAGAGCAGTTTGCTATATTTAAAAGTTCTGACTCAAAGAATCCATAAAATCGTTTAAAAAGTGAAGTGGGAATGGGATCTAAAAGGCAGGTTGTGGTGTTTACTTGGGATATAACTCGACCAAGCATCTCCGCGTCAACCAGGACAAAACTCCCCAGTGTTTCTTCTGGTAAAAACAATGCTAGAGGTCTGTTAAGATCAGTGTACTGCATGGATGAAATATTTGATCTTATAGCATTGATTTTACCCATGAAGTGGTCTGTGAAGTCCTCACATGCAGCATTAGATGATGGCATGGAGGACTTGTTGAAGTCTTTATTTATTAAAATATCAATTGTTTTACAAAAGAAATTTGGGGTTGTTTTTATTTTCTGAAATGATTTTTGAAAAATAAGAGGTTCTGGCCCGTTTAACTGAGTTATTGTAGATTTTGAGTTGTTCTTTTAAAATGTGTTTATGAATGATTAAATTTGTCTTCCGGTATTTCCTCTCTGCTCTCCTGCATTTCTGTTTCAGACCCTTAATGTCGTCAGTCTTCCATGGCATTTTAGGAGTGGTTCTTATTGTTTTTGTTTTGAATGGAGCCACTGCATCTATGGAAGACTGGAGTCTGTTATTAAAATGATCAACGATAAAATCACAGGGTGCAGGTAAAATCTGAGCAGGAGTTTTCTTAAAAACATCAATAAAATTTGCAGCCACTTCAGGAGTTATTAGCTTAACTAAAACTCCACAAAGCTAAATCAGGGTGGTCAGAATCCAGGCGAGGGTTGGGGCAGGCGGCAGGCAAACAGTGTCAGGGTCAGAAGACAGAAGATTAGGTCCAGATATAACGCTCGGTAATGAAGGCAGAGTGGCACAAACAATACTTCACATTGAGCTCAGCTCAGTACAGAGCTTAAATATGCTGTGGGTGATTGAGTGAATGAGTCAGGTGTGCAGCATCTAAGAAGTGTGGCTAGAACTCTGGAGATAGTTCCCGCTGGTGACAAGAGGGACAGACAGAAGTCTGACTTCTAACAGAGCCGCCCTCCTGCGAGCAACTCTGGAAGCAAGGGGCCCTCGAACGCTGAAGTCCTCTGGTCTGTCCCGGTGGCATTGGTGGAATTAGACGATCAGGGATGGGTCAAGGATGTAGTCAGCGGCAACCCAGGAGCATTCCTCTAGGCCTTACCCCTCCCAATCCAACAGATGTGGAAGCTGACCCCCCCCGGCACCGGGTCTAGAATATCTGATGAGATTGGTCGCCTCGCCATCCACCATCAAGGGGGGCATGCCAACATCCACGGGACTCGGCTCCAGTCCTCCTGATGTTGGTTACTGTTGGTATGGTGGAACCTAGTGATCTCCTGGTTCAGCCGCTCCACTTGGCCATTAGACTGAGGGCAATAGGTGGAGGTGAGACTCACATTAATGCCCAGGCCCTTGCTCATTTTCATGCCCCACTCGTGAAGTGAAGCCACAGTCCAACACTATGTCCTCCGGGAGACCGTAGTGCCGGAACACATGATGGAGGAGTTGCTCCTCTGTTTCTAGAGCTGTGGGCAGCTTAGGCAGAGGAATCAACCGGCATGACTTAGAAAAGCAATCAATAACAGTGAACGTGTTAGTGTTACCCCGTTCCCTCTGGAACGGGGTAACACTAAAGAAACATTGATCCAGTTAACGGTTGGATCATGCCTTTTTCTGCCAAGGCAGACCGCAAATGATGGCACATCAAAGGGATGGCGAAGAGGCGGAGTGACTCATGATGGTGACTGCGATGTCCTGAGTCAGGAACTGGATCTGGCCTGACCCCAGGAGCCTTCCGTCGAGGGCGGTGACAGCCACTTGGGCGTCAAAGGTGAGCAAAGGGACATCGTGAGAATGAGTAAAAGCCAGGTCAATGAAATTCCTCGCCGCCCCTAAGTCAATCACAACTTTCGTTTCCACTACGCATTCTTTAAAGCGTAGGGTAACCGGCAGAGTAAAGGTGAGCATGGGTTCACTCACCAGTTCTGCAGAGCGTCATGGGTGGCGATTGGGACAGGTGTTGTGAATGTGGCCAGGCTGATCGCAGTAGAGGCAGAGATTCTCCCGGAAACGACTCGCTCTCTCCCCTGGAGAGAGCTTGGTGGAGCAGAGTTCCATGGGCTCATGATCGGAGCCAGTGGCCCAAGGGAGATGCGGTGAGTCGGACGTGATGCTCGCTGAGGCTAGATTGCGTGGCCGCCAGGTTCTCAGCAGGTTATCCAGTTTGATGGTAAGAGCTATGAGTTGTTCCAAGGATAATCCCTCCTAGTGACACGCCAGTCTCTCACAAAAAGCTGTCATCAGCGAGCTGACAAAGGGATTTCCCTGGATCTCAACGCCATCGAGACCTGCCACCTGCTCCCCAGGAGAAAGGAGACAGATAAACCAGCGATCCTCATCAGGTTTGTGAATCAAAAACACAAACTAGCTCTGATGAATCAACGTAAAAATCTCAGAGGATCTGCTGTTTATCTGTACCACCATCTGACCAGAAGGAATGCTGAAATCTCCAAACATGCACGGCTTTTCAGGAAGCAGAAGCAGATTGAGAACACTTGGGTTAAAGGCTGCAGGATTTACGTCAAACCACTCGGTCCACCGGACCGGTCCAAGGTTCTGGTTGTGAACACCATGAAGGACTTTGAGAAGTGTCTGATCACAGTCGTCTGAAACAACATGGAGTAATAAATCAAAGAGCCAAATAATTTCAAGTAATATGACACCTGGATTCCTCACTTCTCCATACGTCTGACGTCACCTGAATCAACAGCAGAGAGTTCTGACCTTCAGACAACTTGACCTCAACTTTCGCCGCAGCTGATATCAGCTGAAGAAGGATATGGACCTGAATCTAATGTCTGCAGACATAACATGGAAGAGACTAGAAACTGTTTTGAACCCAGAAGAACAGCTGTTATTCAGCAGAAGAAGAAATGCCAACCTTGGACAATCGAAAGATTATGGACCCTTTTATTTTTCCCTTACAGCATTACTTTATTATATATAAAAAAAAGAAAAAAAATATGTAAAAAAAAAAAGTAAAACAAATGATTAATCACTTATTGAAAATGGTTAAATTGATCGATGTTTAATGATATTACTTCACTTGCTCCAAAAATTCATAAATTGATTCAAAAATCTTTCCTAATGTAACATAATTGTGCACGTTTTTAACTTTTGATACTTGATGAAATTTTGCTATGAAAATTCCTGTAACAGTGTTGTGTCTATGTTACTGATATAGTATTATGTTATAATCATATGAATGACTTTTATAAGTAACATAATCTGCATATATTTTAGATTAATGATCTGCATTTGTCATGTTGATTTCTAAAATAGTTATTTTTTACATAATTAAGTAATTCATCTTTGTCATAGGTTAATTGGTAACTCTAAATTGTCCATAGGTGTGAATCTGAGAGTGAATGGGTGTGTGATTGAGGATATTCCAACCTGCGACAGACTGGCGACCTGTCCAGGGCGTGCCCTGCCTTCGCCCACAAGTGGCCGGGATAGGCTCCAGCAGCCCCATGACCCCGAAAGGGGAAAACGGTTAAGAAAATGAATGAATGAATGAATGAATGAATCTTTGTCATGTGCTTTATCGATACCTTATGATTTTTAATTCTGTCTGATAAAAGCTAGGAACCGGATATTGATAAATCATGTAATAAAATGGTTACAGTATAACGGGGTGGGATTATATAAATTCGCTTCCTTCCACTCCCTTTCAAGCAATATTTATTAATATGTGTAATTATCCTAAGTTTGATTAGTTACTGTATGAATGTACAACTGATGATTATATTGCTTTTGTGTATTATTTCTACTTAATTGCTTGAAATAAACCATTTCAAATAAAAAAAAAAAAAAAACTGTCCAGTGCGCGCCACCAGAGTCCGGAATCACACAAGTAAGTGTTTGCGGTCTGTCTGTCATGGCAAACTATACTAGGCAGACCCAGATGCTGGAACCCGGAAGGAGGACAGGAGGAGGATGGAGGTAAGTAATGGAATTTATTTCTTTCCAGTGGTAAAGTCGTTTTGTTGTGGCAGGGGGGGAGGCGGCGTGGTCGGAGAGCCGTTGAGGTTTCCAGAGCGTGACTTGCGGTTCAGCGGTGGCACGTGATGTGAGGGGAGCTTCGTCGGCTGCGGCTCTTGACGTGGCTGGAGGTTCGGCTGCGGCTCCTGACGAGGCTGGTGGTTTGGCTGTGGCTTGGTGTCTGGATGTAGCTCCGTGAAGAGGTAGGAAGCATTGGGTGAAGTTCTGCTTGGTAGTTGCTGATTCGGGGTGTCCACTCGTGGGCATGAGAGTCCTGGACACAGGATAGAGACACGTGAGACAATAGTTTAGACACGTGGCTAGAACACTGAGGTAAGACCAGACTAGCACCATCAGGGTTAACGAACTGGCGATGAGTGATGATCCTGGAGCTCCTTAAGAAGGTCTGGCAGGGTGATGAGTTGAGTGGAAGCAGCTGTGAAGAATCAGAGGCCAAGCAGAGAGGGGAGGGGGAGGAGCAGACAGAGGCACCATGACAGTGTCATCCCTGCTTGATCCCATATAACTGTTCGCCGGGGTCTTTGCTGTCCACGGGATGGTTAAACACCTCCCGAAGCTGCTGTGTGAGCGCAGCATATGAGTGGAAGGGTAACGTAGCTAACCCAGTGCAGAGGGCAGCTATCCACTCACACACGTTTCCAGACAGGAGGGAGCACACCAGCGACACTTTAGCATCTTTAGCATCATAGAGTCTTGATTGTTGGTGCAGAAACAGATCAAACTGCATAAGGAAGACCAAGCATTGCTTGGGGTCCTCATTAAATTTGTCAGGAAGCTCCATTCTCAGTCCAGGTGTGTGTGTGAGCATTGCTCCAAGCCCCACCTCCGATGGCTGCTGATGACTGAGTGACTGGAGGAGTCAAGGCAGATGTGATGCTGACAGGCAGGATGATTTGTAGTCATGACATGATGGCTTCAGTCACACAGGTTAGACCAGCGGTCCCCAGCCATTATTGCGCCACGGACCAGTTTGATGTCTGGCAAAATTCTCACGGAACAGTATGTTATATGTGGCGGACACACGCTGCAGCAACGCTGCAATAGAGGCAGAGACACGTAATAAGACGTACTCTGCACTTTTATTTTGACACGCATAACATTGTACATGGCACAGGTGACATCATCCTCTCCCCTTCCCACACTCATAGTGCTAAAGAGAAGTAAACACAACAGGAAGAAATAACTAAGGGTGAAACAACATAACTGCCAGATGAAAGGACCTGTAGGCAAAAAGAAACCCTCAAACCTATTTTGACCAAAGCAGGAAAAGGGGATTGATTTGATTCCCTGTGAAACCAGCTCCGACAGTAACCCCTGCAGCCTGTGGAACTCCGACAGCAGACCAAACGTGCATGTGACGGACACTACAGTACAACAAAATAATATGACTTGCATGAAAACTGTGGTATTTTCTAAACATAACAATAAACACTGAATAATGACATGAGCAATGTCCTATCTGCCCGCAACACTCTGGTCGCTGTTATTATAACATTTAAACATGCCTTCAAAATAAGTTCATGGAAAACCACAATGCTGAATGGTTGGAGGGAATCTCCCGTTGGGATAACTCAGTATTTTAAGTAGGACTCCTGATACTGTCTATTAAATATCGCTTTCTTTTTTGGAAGTGGAAGGCTCCTCTTCTGTCTTCTGGCTGGGCCTTTTCCATTTGGTAAAGAAACTTTCCAAAGACGTTTGTTTTTTATTCATTTTGCTAGTTCCTGGGTTTTATTTTAGCGGTATCCTATCACGTGACTGAGATGAGCGAATTGGCCCGCGTCAAGAGTAACAGAGAATCTGGCAATTTTTCAAAATAAAACATTTTTCAGATTCCGAAATAAATCAAACGAAAGTCATATAAGTTATTTCTTTTTTTCTGTGCGGCCCGGTACCAAACGACCCACAGACTGGTACCGGTCCACAGCCTGGGGGTTGGTGACCACTGGGTTAGATGATGGAGCTGGCGTGCTCCATCAAAAAAGAAGCAAACCCCACTGGGTTCGTCAGGCAGGGAACTCCTGCTGCTGGATCCTTGTAAGGCGAAATATTCTGTCACAACAGCTGGATCCAAATGCGGCAGGATTATTAGCTCAACTAAAACTCCACAAAGCTAAATCAGAGTTAGCCAGCCAGGAGTCGATAACAGGCATAAGCTCATCAGAGAAGAGACTGGATGTTCAAAAACCAGGCGAGGGTTGGGGCAGGTGGCAGGCAAATAGAGTCAGGTCAGAGGACTGAAGATCAGGTCCAGATATAACGCTCTGTAATGAAGGCAGAGTGGCACAAACAATATTTCGCATTGAGCTCAGCTCAGTACAGAGCTTAAGTATGCTGTGGTTGATTGAGTGAATGAGAGTCAGGTGTTCAGCATCCAGGAAGTGTGGCTAGAACTCTGGAGATGGTTCCCGCTGTGACCAGAAGGGGAGACAGAGTTCTGACTTCTGACGTTTGTTGACAAAAACCTATTGGAGAAGCGGACTGACTGCTAGCTACTTACGAAAGTTTTGTGGCCTGTCTTGAAATAGTTCTCATTGAAACCCATTAAATGACAAAGGATACAAAACTCTTTACGAACTTTAAAAACGAGTGATATTATGCTATTCATGTGAAACACCGGGTTTTCCAAAGGGTGCTGTGGCTCTCTGTTTTACTTTCTGTGGAAAACTGATCCAAATGGCTCTTTGAGTGGTAAAGGTTGCTGACCCCTGACCTGGACCAACCACATCATCCATCTTATTTTATTTTGTTCTTTTTTACTTGTCCTGTCCAGCAGCTGATCAAACAGATAAGACCTGAAGGCATCTTGTGGTAGACATTACTGTTAAACCTGTTATGGATAAACCCCTTCTGTAAATTAGGCTAAAATGTATTTATGTTGATTGTATTTGTATCCGTTTTTTGTTGGGCTGGGCGGAAAAGAAGAGGAGGGAAGAAGAGAGAGGGATGCCAGAAAAGAGGAGGGGGGTAAGGTCACAAAAGAAAGGGAGGAAAAAAAGAGGGTTAAGGAAATATGAGGATAGTGGGGGCAAGGGGGTAGAATGTAGAATTCTAAAGCAACAAGTTTTTGGAGGTTTACAATCCTCACTGTCAAGTCTTAATATTGGTCTAAAAGGGCCAGGGCCTGTCCACACACACTTAAATGTTACCAACGAACCTGTTGGCCCCAAAAATCTTTACATACAAACATTTTAGCATGTTCATAATACAGCTACAGTTCACACGCACATACTTGTGTATACAGACCAACACATTTGAAACATTTCATTTAGTCATTTTGTGCAATGGTGAGCTGACACTTGTGCTCCAGTGAGTGTCTGCCACCCAGACCAGGGCCAGCAGATCCGCCACAGAGAGGCCCCCAATGCTAAAGAGCAGGGAGGCAAAGTAAGAGGAAGCTACAGCCCCAGCGCAGGGCCCCAGCCCTGGAGAGCACCCCGAGCCCAAGACAAGCAGCCTACCACCACCCAGGAGCTCCAGGTATCAACCACCCCCCTTGGGCATGAGGGGGGGCCCCACGGATGAAGCCATTTTTAGAAATTGTGGTTGGTGATTGTACAGAGGAGCTGTGTGTGGATCCAACAATTCCACATGGCACGCTCAACTTCTGATGAGATGTCTGACGCTGTGGGACCTCTAGTGGCACCCTCTGTACAGTGCCCAAGGCAGCCCCTACCAAGAAGTGCATTGCCATCTGGTTGTTGGTCACATGACTCATTTAATTTGAAAAAAGTGTTACAATTACAGTTTAGCGAAACATTTTGAGTTTTAGATATATTGGTAGCAGAGAAGGACAGTTCAACATGATTTTTACGAAACTTATTACAACTAGAAAGCTACTATGACTTTTTATTGTTGTATTTTAATTTATCAGGAAACTGTATATTTAAAAATGTGTCTGATAGCATTTAAGCTTTAATCAATTAAAAAAAAAACTCATAGACTGAGGCACACACTTATTCAGAAGTTTCAACTCGTTTATTGTTTTTCTGAAATATAACCATGTCTTAGAATAACAAAGCATCTGAAAATACATAAATGCTTTGAAACCGTTACATGGGAGTGATCATCATTCTGGTGGCCCTGGCTGAGTAGGGAGCAGGTCCTTTCCAGGTGAGCCAGTGAAGACCTGAAGACCAACCAATGTTCTCCCCCTTTGGATGCCACTCACCATTCAGATTGGCAGAGCCACACTTGCTGTACCACCAGCCGCCACTGTCGAAATCAGTGCATGCATTTATAGCAATGTCACCAAAGATGCAAGGGTTGCAGCCATCATTGTCACGGTCAGAGGTGCTGAAGCCATAGCCATTTTGGTCGATGCCGGGATAGGCTCCTCGGATTGCATCACCTTAAGACAGAAGCATTGATCAGTGTTAGTGTTCAAAAAACAGACTGACTTTGCCACTGACCCACAGCAAACAAGGTCAATTAAAAGCTCCTTTCCTGTTGTGAAATAAAGGTGCAACTGGGATCTACTTTGCTCCTTCTACAATGGACTGCACCATGGAATCCCATCCTTTTGTATATATATATACTTTAGTTTGCCATTCCATGGCAAAGCCACAGTGCAGATGTTCTTTCACGTTTACAAATTTACCACAGACATAAAGTTGTCATGTATCTTCTCTTCTGTGACTATTTAACACTTTTTCAACCATCAGCTGTCTGGTGTACTTGTAAAAAGAGACAAAGGAATAGGAAAACTGACACTTTGCAGAGGTAAACATAAAATGTGTATGTAGGCTTGTTGTGACGAAAAATAACCCCAACCAAACTCTAAAACTGGATGAGACTACGTGTACCACAAGACAACTTCTGTAGATCTTTTTTGCATTGTTCTCTTTTTTTTCTGGTCACATCAGAAAAAACGCTAAATAAATGATATTTCTTTTTCTAGTTGCTCTCTTGCAGTTTTACAAACACAACAGTGCCAAAAATAAACAAAGAAATCATTCTAAATTCATACAAATAACCCTTTTTTAACAGAACATGGCTTTACTTATTTGTCTCTGCAGCTTTACTCATATCTTATAATGTTTTCTTGGTGTAACAAAAAGTGTGTAGCATTTCATAGACTGTAACCAAAAAAAGACATCTAAGAGGCATCAAAAAGGACATTATGGTAGAGGCTATAAATGAAGTGTGAGAATGGCAATAAAGGCAATGGAATTTACATTTTGAGGCTTTAAATATACTCAGAATGTATTCAGAAATAAACGTATTATATCAGAATAAGTTTTTCTATGATCTTCATGTAAGAATGCATCAGTACCTGCTGTTCCACTGTATCTGCCAACACTCAGTCTGTAGTTTGTGCTCTCATCTCCCACTCTGAAGTCTTCATACTCAGCATAAGCACTTCCACCTTCAAAGTCCCACAGGTCCACTCTCAGTTTCCACCTCTTGGATTTGTCTTTGGTCAAAGCAGAAATCTTCTCCAGACCGAGCCAGTGATCCCCTGAAGAGATCAGGACAAGCAAAGTTTATACTGATTATTTTACACTTTACTGAGAGATGATTGAATCCTGTTGTTCACTTTACACAACATCCAATTAGATCTGAATTTGACACATAGTAGCTGAGATGGTTTAATACCCAAAGATCTCATTTTTTACATACATGAAGCAAATCCTAATCCATTCTTATATGCTGCCCATTCCCTGTCGAAGCCCACTGCTCCTCCAGTACGCTTCTGGATCACCGTCCAGATTCCATTTTCACCCATCTCACAGTAAACCTGCACAGGAACAGATGAAGAGATTTAAAGTTAGAATCCCATTTGTTTTCATGTACCTTGGTGTGTGAAATGTGTTTTCCACATTTGATCCTTCCTGAGGAGCTGTGAGCTGCAGACACACTCACTAGGCACGGACACATATATCAGATATCTAAATCATGGCTATTTCAAAGCTCACAGCTGTAGATATGCATTATGCATCTGTTAGACATCAATTCATAGAGGTCTAATGCATGTTGCTCTTTTGATCTCTAGCAGATAACTTTCCCACAGCTGATTGCGTCACAGTCTAATCATGCCTTGTGCGTTGTTACAATGCTTGTGTCACAGTGGACACAAGATGTCTGTTTGATAACTAGTAGTCATCTACAATAGATGTCTATTAGTTATCTAATAGACATAGATGTCTATTCTCAATGTTCCCTTTATTAGAATTCTACCAATAGTGTTCTGCATACATATATTCTTGTAAACTTCTATTTTTTTATATGTCTATTAGAAAACTTTTTAAAACATTCAATAGATATAAAATATAAAAGTCAAGTCAAACATGTTCCTATCATTGTAACCTTGGTTCACTGTCATCCTTTTTTTCACACATGTGGCACTTTTTACTCCCAAAATAATTTTTAAACACAATCTTGTGACCTCTTGTGCAGATATCTTTCAGAACACTATCTATTAGATTAACAAAATACAGTTGTCAGAGAAGTCTTTCAGAAATCAACAGTAGATGTACATTAGACATCCTGGGCCTAGTGGGAAGCTGTGCTCGATAACCATTTGGAGGTTTAAACCCCCAATCCAAACACTTTATGCTGAGTGTCAGGCAAGGAGGCACTGGGTCCCAATTTAAGTCTTTGGTATGACTCGGTCTGGATTAAAACTCACGACCTTCCAGTCTCAGGACGGACACTCTACCATAACGCCACTGAGATGGATTTATTCAAGCTTTTATCAAACGATATCTTATGACAGGAATGAAGCTGAATTACTGTTGACAGGATCTCAGTTTTCCTCATTTTGATTTGTTATCCAACTTCTAATTAGGAAAATAGATGGAGCCATAGATGAAGAAAACTAATGCATGCCAGAAGAAAAAGTTAAGAACCCTCAGCTTTTTTTTTCTAGTGTTATAACAGGGTTTTCAATATCCAGGGATGAAAAAAAAACAGTTCTATATATATGAGGCATCTTTTTTGATGGTCTTTAAAGACTCAGCAGTTAACTTTTACACTGTACTGCTGAATAGGAGGCATAACATGTTTAACCTGAAACAGGAACCAGATTAAAGGTGGGCTAAGAGATGTTTTTTCTTCTTAAAACAAATTACCCTTCTGCATTTACAAACTGATTTAGCTGGTATATCTCTAAAAGACTTAGTATTTTAAATGTTTGACACTGTTGCCTCATTAACATTTCATCTTCTCTTGTCTCTAAACTCTGAAATCTTTCATGAATATAAGCAGATTATTGGAAAGGAAAAAAATCACAAACTGCAATAAGAAGTCATGTTTGATACCTTAAAGCTGTACCCGAATCCTTCAGGTTGGATGCTGTAAACACCACTGGCTCCATTTGGTGAAACTGTCCGAATGTTTGAACAATCAGGTGGTCCAGCTAACAAGAGAAAAATAAAATATATTGTGAACAGTTTCAGGGTGTTAAAGTTAAAAATTCACTAAGAATTTGTTTTTTACCTGCTTTAACTGATCCACTCTTTGTTATTAGAAATAAAGAAAAACAAAAAAGGATGAGACTAAATCTATGGATCAACAGTTATTTATACAGCATAAATATTTAGCTTTCTTTACCCCAGTCTGCATGGAGAAGATCATGAGGAGAGCTAACATGAGTCCAGACCAGTCGAGGAGACCTCCCATCTTGACCTGAGTTTAGGAGAAACACGTCTGTCTCACATGTTACAGATCAAACTTTACTCAGAGAATATTTAAAATAGTTACAGTGAAATTGGAAAAGTCAAACTTATTTAAAAACACAATTTTCGCACATTATGGAAACCCATGCATTTTACTAAGTTGTCTGCTGAAAACATGTTGGTTATAACCTCACATTTCACAGTGAACACATACCTGTTTGCTGTGTGATGCTTGAGTTGCAGCTCAAAGTTTCAGGACAAACAGCGTCTTTTAAACTCAATCTGGACTGCCACACCTCCTTCCCCATCACTGTGAATGTCGTCATTCCTGTTAGGTCAGGGTGGGGCAAGTGTGAGCATCTGAAGCCTCCACCTATCCTCTGAGTAAACACTGACTTTTCTTAGCCTGTGACATGTAGATAAGTTTCTCCACGATTGGGTCATGACTGCCCAGAAGGACATTTCTGCTTCTCGGACATCGCTCTCCTGGCTGCACCTGCCTGACTGAACGACATTCCAGGACAAACCCAAAGAAAGACTCATGTTTTGTTTTCAGTGTAACTCTGAAGTCAGACATTTTGGGGTCACAGCTTACAGAGAGTCAAATTAACCCTTTAACAGTGGCGCTTTATCGCTGGTGTTGATGCAATTTGAATCATCATGATTCATCAACTGTTTATGCAATTATTGCAACTCCAACGGACTCCAACGTCCAATTTGGCTCTTTCAACATTTTGGGTTGCTGACCCTTGCCTTAAAGGGTGCAGTCCCATCCAACTACCCACCAATAACCTGTCTCTCCACAACATGGAAGCTCATGTCAGGCATTATCGCAACCAAGATAAATAGGCACATGGATCAATTCATGATTAATACACAAAAGGGCATTGGTAGAGACTCCAGAGGAGCCAAACACCAACTCCTGGTCGACAGAACAGTCGCTCAAGACTGCAAGTCACGACACACCAACCTGTGCACAGCCTGGACTGATTACAAGTAAGCCTATGACTCAATGCCACACACATGGATCCCTGAATGCTTGGAGCTATACAACATCAACAGGACTCTAAGAGCCTTCATAGGAAACTCAATGAAGCTGTGGAAAACCACCCTTAAAGCCAATTGGAAGCCACTTGCACAAGTGTCCATCAAATGTGGGATATACCAAGGTGATGCTCTGTCCCCACTAGTGTTCTGCATAGGTCTGAACCCCCTCAGCCAAATAATCAGCAAGACTGGCTATGGATACCGACTCAGAAATGGGGCCAACATCAGTCACCTCCTCTACATGGATGAATGTCTCAGTGAATGTCTCAGGCAATGGAGAGCAGAGGATACAGTGCTGGAGGACAGATCCTCATGGGAGGACAAACCCCTGCATGGGATGTACCACCGGACCATAACTGAAATGGCTGATATCAGGAAGTCCTACCAATGGCTAGAAAGGGCTGGCCTACAGGACAGCACTGAAGCGCTCATCCTGGCAGCTCAGGAACAAGCCCTGAGCACCAGAGCGATAGAGGCTCAGATCTACCACACCAGACAAGACCCAAGGTGTAGGCTGTGCAAAGAGGCGCCTGAAACAATCCAGCACATAACTGCAGGGTGTAAGATGCTGGCAGGTAAAGCATACATGGAGCGCCACAATCAAGTGGGTGGAATAATATACAGGAACATGTGTGAAGAATATGTACTGGAAACCCCAAGGTCAAAATGAGAAACACCTCCAAAGGTGGTAGAGAATGAGAGGGCAAAGATCCTGTGGGACTTCCAGATCCAGACTGATAGGATGGTAATGGCAAACCAACCAGACATCGTAGTGGTGGACAAAGAACAGAGGAAAGCTGTTGTGGTGGACGTGGCAGTGCCAAGCGATTGGAATATCAGGAAGAAGGAACATGAGAAACTGGAGAAATACCAAGGACTAAGAGAAGCACTGGAGAAAGCCTGGAAAGTGAAGATGACAGTGGTGCATGTGGTAATTGGAGCACTCGGGGCAGTAACCGCCACTCCTCCAGCTTGGGGGTTACTGCCCCGAGTGCTCTAATTACCACAGGCACCACTGTCACCTTCACTGCACAGTATCTTAGCTGTTCCTAGCACTGCGCTTTTCTGGACTGAGAGGTCTGCGGTCTTTCCAGGTATGCGCAGTGCTAGGAACAGCTAAGATACTGTGCAGGACCCTCAAGCTCCCAGGCCTCTGGTAGAGGATCCGAGCTTGGAGGAGAAACCACCCGCGGAGGGTGAGAGGGGCGTTTTTTTTATTTTTTTATACTGGTTACACAGGTAATCTTACTTCTAAACGTCTGGATCACAGTACCCACTGGATAAATTACATCCAAGAAGGACTGTAACATAATTCTGTTATGGTTTCAGTTTCTTTGCCTTTGGGTTTTGATATGATTACTACATATATAATTCAAATTACTGATACTTCAAAAACAACACAGTAAGACAGTAGTAAGGGCTTTTTATTACAAAATAAAAAAGCAGCAACTATCGTATTTCATGCTCTGCCGTAAACCATGCGTGGGGTCAGCATGTCATTTCTAAAGCGCTGCTGGTTCCGGCGGATCCAGGCCTTAATTAACACTCCAGTTGGCCGGAGTGGCCTTCTGTCGGGGACTTTAAGTGCCGTGGGGCAGGTAGCAACCTTCTCATGACAGAAAGAATTTGCGCTCAGTGTATTTAAACACACATGTGCAGTGACGTCTGTATCAGAGAATGTTCGATAGACCGTTCTGCATAAAAATCCTGTCACATACTTCTCTGTAAGGATTTTGATTCGCTGACGGATTTTTTAGAAGTATGTTTTGATTTTTTTGGTTATTTATCTTTGCTGGCCTGCGATCTACCATCATGTCCTTGAAGATCGACAAGTATTTGCCTCTACGGTATTTGCCTCAAAGTAGATGAATCAAAATGGGTACGGAGCAGAAATCTTGTGGCCCTTGGATTGTATCATCTACGTCACTGCTACAAGTTTTTCTAACCACATTTTTTTCACCTGCTCCTGATTCACAATGATTTGAATAAAGAGAAACTCAGAAATACAATTTTAACCTTTATATTCTTTATATATATCCTCCATCATCAGAAAAATGCTACACGAACACGATAGAACATGAACATCGGTGGAGATTATTGAGGACCACCATTGGAACTCATTCCATTTTTTTAAACTGTGATACTGACAAACTTAACCTTGTGCTGATCGTGACTTGGAACAAAACACGGTCGAACATAATCTCAATCTTACAGAAAAAGCTATGCATGGGTAAAAACCTAAAAGTCCATCAACTTTTGATGCATTTTGTACATCTCTGTGGAGGACAGCAGCACAATGTCCTTGAAAAAAAACAATCACTTACAAAGAGATTTGGAAGAGAGACTCAGCACAGATGACATCACAACTTTAGACCACCTGACTGAGGTGGAGTCTTCAAAACAACAGAAAACAGGAATTTTCACAAAGCAGCCAAAGAAAGAAGGCTCCTAGCCAGGCTGGGATGAGGGGAGATCAGGACTGACCAGCCAAACCCAACGCTGAACCAGAAAGACTAGAGAGACTGATTCATTCTTTAGACTTTACTGCCTGGAAGAAGAATCTTAACACTTATTTGTCCTGAAGGTTTTGTGTTACAACAGAAAGGTTGGGCAAAGATGATTGTATCTCAACAGGACAAGTATCTGCTTCATCTAGAATGGTAGGCCTGGACCTCTAACCAACTGACCACATGAACATTACAAATCAACAGCATTCTAGCTGGAAGGCAGCTGACTTAAAAGCTTTAATATAACAATTTAGAAAACATTTAAACACAATTAAATCTAGAGAACAACGCCAACTAGCAAATGTTCATGTCTACTGAAGCCAGTTCCTCCACTTTTAGTTTGCACAGTAAAGTGAGAAAGTTTTGACTCCCCTGTAGAAAACCATGGCCATTGTGTTAAATACTTTAGAGGTCATCTACAAAATGCAATCATGATTTAAAAAGGGATATTCAGAAAGACGAGTTTACGCTTTGGGGACACATTGTTCGTTTGTATATTTAACATATTAGATATATATAAGATAATTTACATTTTTCAAATTCTAAGGTTTTTTCTACAAAACATCTTTCTGAAATCCCTTCATTACGTGAGTCTTTTATGAAGTACCATTTCCCACTTTTTATTGTACCAAAATGCCAGACTTTATTTCTACCAACTTGAAACTCCAACGTTGGAGCCACAATTTCTTTGACAACTGTCTTCATCTGCAGTAAAGTGCATCGACAAGAACTTTAAGAAAAATGTTTGGTAATGCTTTATTTTACAGTACAGTACTTTGAGTGTACTTAAGTGGTATTTACATGGTACTTATTGTATAACTACTGGGTACTTACAGGGTATTTACATGGTACTTTTTATGGAATTTACTGGGTACTTACAGGGTATTTACATACATGGTACTTGCTGTGTATTTATGTGGCACTATTTGGTTCATACTTACTTAATACCTACTGGGTATTTAAAATGTACTTACTGGGTATTTACATGTTGTGCAAAGGGGTCTCTTGTAGTACTTACCACATGTAAGAACAAGGTAAGTACAAATAAAGTACCTTGAATTTAAGTGTGGACTCATTGTATGTTTCAAGGTATTTACCATGTATAACAAGATAGTAGGTGAATAGAAACTACATTGATAGTACTGTAAAAAAAAGAAAAAGGCCCGGAATTTACTTTCTACTTACTGAGCAAGTTCATGTGTGTTTCATGGTACTCGCCATATGTAAGATGGGTAATTACATAGTACTTATCTGGTACCTTATTGTGTTTTTCATGGTACTTACTATTAATGAGAACAGAGTATGTACACAGGAAACACTATTTACTGTATGTGAATTTTAAATGTTAAGTTATAGGGTGTTTTGTGGCACTTACCATTTAAGTGGAGATAGTAGTTACACAGAAACTACCCCTTAAGTACAATGAAGCTGGAATGTAAAAGAAAGTCAGCGCTATTTCCACTCTATCACATTGTACTTTCAGTAATAAATACTGGGTATGTTTATGTGAGTATTACTTGGTACTTACCCCTTACTGACAATGAAACTGGACTGTAAAAGAAAGTCAGTGTCACGGCGTGTAGGCGGATCCCAGAGCAGAGTCAGACTGGATGTGTCAGGTAAGCGAAGTTTATTAGCTTCACCACAGGAACAAAACCAAAGGAGGCAGACTGGGGGTGAAGGCAGGAGGCTAGGCCACAGACAGCATTCACAGGAAACAAGGGTGAGGCCACAACGAAAGGGAAATCATCTGGCAGGTAGGAAGAGCCAGGGAGAGGCTTTTAAAGGACAGTGTAGATTGGTTGCAGGTGTGCAAAGACACCTGTCTAGAAAGCCACGCCTCCTGCCCCAGGCCACCCTGCAGGAGCACAAAGCAGACAAAACATAAGTACAAAACACAACAACACAAAACCAAATAAAAGAAAACCCCTAACCATAACAGGGCCCCCCCCTCAAGGCACGCCCCCCGGCGGGCAACCAGTCCCAGCCGAACGGCTAGCATAAAAGTCAGAAATAAGGGCAGGGTCCAGGATGAAAGAGCGGGGCACCCAAGAACGCTCCTCAGGACCATAACCCACCCAGTCCACCAAAAACTGCAGGCCACGACCCCGCCGCCGGACCCCCAAAAGGCGACGGACAGCAAAAGCCGGACCGCCACCCACGACCCGGGCGGGAGGAGGGGGCTCGGTCGGAGGGCTAAGAGAGCTGGAGGACACAGGCTTCAGGAGAGACACGTGAAAGGACGGATGAACGTTCAGGGAGGGAGGCAATTTCAGGCGGACGACAGAGGGATTGATGACACGGTCAATCACAAAGGGGCCAATGAAGCGAGGAGAGAGTTTCCGAGACTCACACTGCAGCGGGATGTCCCGGGTTGACAGCCAGACCTTTCGCCCCTGTACGTAGTCCGGAGCAGGAACCCTATGGCGGTCCGCCAGTGCGCGGTTCCGCGAAGCAGTCCGGGAGAGGGCCGCCCGAACCTCACGCCAAACCCGACGGGCCCTCCGGAGGTGGTCCTGGACAGATGGGACAGCCACCGCACTCTCCTGAGAGGGGAACAGGGGAGGCTGGTAGCCAGCAGAAGCCATGAAGGGAGATACACCCGTCGCAGAAGAAACCAAGGTGTTGTGGGAGTATTCGACCCAGGGCAGGAAAGTGGACCAGGATGCAGGGTGACTGGCAGTCACACAGCGTAGAACCGCCTCCAGGTCCTGGTTAGCACGCTCCGTTTGTCCATTGGTCTGGGGATGGTAACCCGAGGAGAGACTCGCTGTGGCTCCAATCGCTCGGCAGAAGGCGTTCCACACCCTGGAAGTGAACTGGGGGCCACGGTCCGACACGATGTCCTGGGGGAGTCCATGTAACCTGAACACGTGCTGGACGAGGAGGTGGGCAGTCTCTAAGGCGGAAGGAAGCTTGGGAAGAGGCACGAAGTGGACAGACTTGGAGAACCGATCAGCAATGGTCAAAATGGTAGTGTTACCTTCAGAGGGTGGAAGGCCGGTAACGAAATCCAGAGAAATATGGGACCAGGGCCGGTGCGGTACAGGAAGCGGTCGCAGGAGACCCGCTGGTGCACGGTGGGAGGCCTTTCCACGAGCACATGTAGTGCAGGCCTGGACGAACTCCCGGGTGTCTGAGGCCATGGAAGGCCACCAGAAGCGCTGTCGCAGTAGAGTTAGGGTGCGGTGAATACCAGGATGGCATGCCACCTTAGAGCAGTGACCCCACTGCAACACTGACGAACGAGTTGATGGAGGAACAAACAGAAGTCCAGGGGGACACTCAGGGGGAGAAGGGCAGTTCACCTGGGCTCTCTGGACAGCATGTTCCACCTCCCAGACAGCGGCACCGATCACACAGGAGTGGGGTAGTATAGTATCCTGAGATGCCGGGTCTGAAGCCGGGTTGTCGAACTGTCTGGATAGAGCGTCTGGTTTCACGTTACAAGATCCGGGACGGTAGGTGAGGGTGAAATTGAAGCGTCCCAGGAAAAGGGACCAACGAGCCTGGCGTGGGTTTAGTCTGCGGGCAGAACGGAGGTATGACAGATTTTTATGGTCAGTCCATACCAGGAACGGTTGAGATGCACCCTCCAACCAATGACGCCATTCGGTCAAGGCCAGCACCACCGCCAACAGCTCCCGGTTTCCCACGTCGTAATTTCTTTCTGCTGGTGAGAGCTGCCGAGAGTAGAAAGCGCAGGGGTGCATCTTCTGATCAGAGGACGACCGCTGGGAAAGTACAGCGCCAACCCCAGACTCTGATGCATCCACTTCTACCACAAATTGAGCCGTAGGATCAGGGTGAGACAACACAGGTGCAGAACAGAAAAGATCTTTCAGCCTTTGAAAAGCCAAATCGGCTTCCCTGGACCAGGAGAACTGTTCCTTTACAGAGGTGAGTCTGGTGAGGGGGGAGGCCACTGAACTATAATTCCGGATAAACCTACGGTAAAAATTAGCAAACCCCAAGAACCTCTGGAGTTGCTTTCTGTTAGTGGGTCTAGGCCAGTCTGCCACTGCTTTAATCTTAGCAGGGTCTGGCTTGAGTTGCCCCCCCCTTTCAATGACAAAACCAAGAAAACTGATAGTGGAAACATGAAAAACACATTTCTCCCCCTTGACATAGAGCCTATTGGTTAACAACCGCTGAAGGACATGTCTGACATGTTGAACGTGCTCTGCAGGAGTCTGTGAAAAAATCAAAATGTCATCTAAATAAACAAACACAAATCTATTCAACATGTCGCGCAGCACATCGTTAATGAGACACTGAAATACCGCAGGGGCATTGGTAAGTCCAAAGGGCATCACAGTGTATTCAAAATGTCCGAGGGGGGTGTTGAATGCCGTCTTCCACTCATCTCCTTCCTTTATCCTCACCAAGTGATAGGCGCTTCGGAGGTCTAGTTTAGTGAAAACTGTGGCGGTCTGGAGAGAGCTGAAGGCAGAGTCCATGAGCGGAAGAGGGTACTTGTTTTTAACAGTGATAGCGTTTAAACCTCTGTAATCGATGCAAGGACGGAGGGTTTTGTCCTTTTTATCAACAAAGAAAAACCCAGCCGCTACTGGAGAGGAAGAGGGGCGAATGAGACCAGCTGCCAGGCTCTCTGTAATATAAGTCTCCATGGCTTCCCTTTCTGGTTTAGAGAGGTTATACAACTTGCTAGAGGGAAGTGGAGCTCCAGAAATCAGCTCAATCTCACAGTCATAGGGTCTATGGGGAGGCAGAGACTTAGCGTGGTCCTTTGAAAAAACATCCTTAAGGTCATGATATTCTGGTGGAACTAACGAAAGGTCTACAGGCCTAGGGGGCGCGTGCGAACAGGCAACAGGCGGCACAGCAGCATGCAGGCAATGAGAATGGCAAAACAGACTCCAGTTTACAATTGATTGTGATGACCAATCTATGTGTGGGTTATGCAGCTTCAACCAAGGTAGACCTAACACGAGCTGAGCTGACGTAGAGGGAACCACATTAAAACAGATCAGTTCTCTGTGATTTCCAGAAACCAGCAGAGACACAGGGAGAGTACGATGAGTAACACAGGCCAACAGTCTACCGTCCAAAGCATAAACTCTCCTAGGCCTAGGGAGTGGTTCTGTAGGGATCTTGGACTGAGAAACAACCCGAGAGTCGATGAAGTTGTCATCCGCACCCGAGTCCATTAAAGCATGGATCTCTACTGTGGTGGAATCAAAAGAAACAGTACCTTCAAGGAGGAGGCGCCGGGAGGAGGGGTCAACAGGAGTTCGGCTCACCAGTGCCCCTCCTGAGCCTGATGAGCCTGGTCTTTTGGCCGCGCGGGACAGCTGCGCCGGAGATGGCCGGACAGGCCACAGTAGATGCAGAGCCCCTGGTGGAAACGGCGTTGACGTTCCTCAGCTGAGAGCCGAGTCCTGCCGAGCTGCATGGGCTCCTCACTGCTGACCAGCTGGATTGGTGCTGAAGTGGGCGTGGCCGCCCTCTGAGCCGCAGCCGGGGGACTCACGGGCTGGTGACGTAGCTCAGGCGGAGAGAAGCGGTTTGAGTACGGCGTTCCTCCTGCTCTTTCCCTGCGTCTCTCCTGAAGACGGTTGTCCAGTCTGGTGGAGAGGGAAATCAATTCCTCCAGACTTGACGTTTCGTCGCGAGCCGCCAGTTCATCTTTAATGTCCTCCCTGAGGCCGCGGTAGAAGATTCCGGTGAGCGCTTTCTCGTCCCACCCACACTCTGCAGCCAGAATCCGGAAGTTGATTGAGTAAGCCGACACTGAACCAGACCCTTGGCGTAGGGCGAGCAGGCGGTTACTCATCTCTTTCCCCTCCAGGGGATGATCAAAAACGCGCAGCATTTCTGCGGTGAACAGCGGCAGGGATTCACAGAGCGGGGAGTTTCCGCCAGTCAGTGCTACAGCCCAGGCAGACGCCTTCCCTGAAAGCAAACTCATTATGAAAGCCACTCTTGCTTTGTCGGACGAATAAGAGAAGGGCTGCTGCTCAAACACAAGCCTGCACTGGTGGAGAAACGGTTTGCAGAGTCCTGGTTCTCCTGAAAACCTGCTCGGAGTGGGGATGAAGGGCTCACGGAGCTGTGAGGCAGGAACCGGAGGAGGAGCTGGACTCGGAGCTGGGTTGGGGTCCACGGAAGGAGCCTGGTCTGAAGACCTTAGAGATGTGAGTTGGGAGGAGACCTCGTCCAGACGACCGCCGAGCCGGTTTACTCCGGTGGAGAGATGTTGGAGAGAAGACATGATCTCTTGAAGAGCTCGGTCATGTTGTCCCACGAGAGCCCCTTGGGATGTGATGGCTTGCTTCACTTTGTCTAGCTCCGCGGGATCCATTGTGGCCAGATGATTCTGTCACGGCGTGTAGGCGGATCCCAGAGCAGAGTCAGACTGGATGTGTCAGGTAAGCGAAGTTTATTAGCTTCACCACAGGAACAAAACCAAAGGAGGCAGACTGGGGGTGAAGGCAGGAGGCTAGGCCACAGACAGCATTCACAGGAAACAAGGGTGAGGCCACAACGAAAGGGAAATCATCTGGCAGGTAGGAAGAGCCAGGGAGAGGCTTTTAAAGGACAGTGTAGATTGGTTGCAGGTGTGCAAAGACACCTGTCTAGAAAGCCACGCCTCCTGCCCCAGGCCACCCTGCAGGAGCACAAAGCAGACAAAACATAAGTACAAAACACAACAACACAAAACCAAATAAAAGAAAACCCCTAACCATAACAGTCAGCCCCATTTCCACTCCATTACATGGTACTTTTAGTTATTAATGCTGGGTATGTTCACTTATTACCTTACCGTGCAGTATACATACACATTTGGTTTTCTGACCTTACCAAATGAGACAAGGCAAACCTTTTGGTAAGGGGTGAAGTAACTGCATTGCAAAAAAACACACAAAGCGTTATCACAGTAAAATTTGTTTAAGACAAGTTCTCAACACAACAACATCAAACTCCTGGGCTTTCACATTTCCTCTGACCTTTCCTGGACAGCAAACATCTCACACCTGGTGAAAATGCCTCAGGAAGTTGAAATTGACTCGGCCGTCTTTTCAGATTCTTGCAAACCTTTACAGAGCCTCAATTGAGAGCTTCTCATGTCTTAGTATGAAAGTGAGTTATGGAAGCTCCAGAACCCAGAAAAGGAGATCTGGGTGGTGAGGATGGCATAGGGGCTAGTGGGATGTTGACTACCCGATCTAGACTGACTTTATACCACAAGAAAAGTGGTATAAAAGGAAAAGCTTTGACGCAGGCAATGCACTTTTTATCCCATTACCAGCAGGAAGAAAGTTAAGGAGCATCGGGTGAAAACAAGCAGACTGAGGAACCCACAACCACTGACATGTCAGTTGTACCTAGCGTTGTCCCTTGTAGCCTGCCTCTTTATTTTTTCATTTTATACCAAAGATCTTTTTTTAAAAGATCTTTGGTATAAATATGTCTCATCAGTCCTGTATGTATTAAGTCCTGTCTTTCCTTTCCTCTTGTGCTGGTCCATATAATGTTCTTCCCCTGTTTAGTGCATTTTGAGTTTTTTAGTTTGGAGTTTTGTTTTCCCTGCTTAAGCAGTGGTTTTTGTTTGTAGTTTTGGATCTCATTAAATATCCTGTTGCCTGGAACCTCCTGCCTCTCCTCATCTCTGTGCCTGCAACATCCTGAATCTTCTCTCCCGTGACAGTCTCCCACCAAAGTATACTTTTTGAAAGATTTTAAGGTTCTAGCGTTTTTATTTTGACAGTAGGTCACATCACGTGCTTCAAATCTGTCATCTTTAATGATGTTTAACGAGGGATTTCACTTTCAGACAGATGAATAATAAAAAACAAAACAAAATCTTCACATTATGTTTCAGCAGCATTGGTCAAAAAAGAAGAGTGCTTTAAACAAGCTCCATTAGGTGACCCTAGACTGTCTGTTAGTTACATTGATTTCAAATGTTAAGTACCAATAGATAGTTTGTTTTCAATTGTTTTGCTTTTTGTAATTGCTTCACCACCCCTCAGATCTGAACATTTCTAACCTTTATGCTATCCTAGGCACTTTAACGTTGGGAGTTGGGCCATCTAGACCCCACCAGACAGTGTGTTGAACATTTTTTCTTCAATGATTTGTGATCTTCACTGGTGTCCATGGATTTCATGAAATCTTTCCACCTTTATCCACCTTTGACATGGTAAGAATAACACGTCAATGTAAGGGTGGGGTCATCTAAGATAGCACAAGGGCTACACCAGAAACCCTGGTTCAGCTCCTCCCTGCCCTGGAGACATACAGGGGAGCTTCCAGACATGATGGAGGAAACTAGAATGGGGACATGAAAACAGCAAAATCTCACTGGAATTCTACACTCAAAAAGCTCCCGCAGTCAAATGGCTGCATGATTTCAGGCCTAACTCAACATTTACTTATGACAGGACCTTTGTGGGGCTGATTAGCAACAATAGCAAGGTTGCCATACCAAGAGGAATGGTGCAACAACCACCACCTTTACCTAAACACTGGGACAACCAAAAACATCGCCATACATCTCTGAATGCTGAGGACCACGCCTAGGCTGTTCAGCTATTGAGAAAGGATTAATTTAGCGGAGATGTACATCAGCCAGGGGCGCAACTACCTAATTTCATGTGGTATGTGGCCACGTAAAAAGCGCCCCCCTCCCCCCCACACACAGACACAAATGCACATAATAAAACGTCCCATCCACCCCTCCTAAAGCTATCTAAACACTCACACAACACCTTTATTGTTTAAATGTATAAATCTCATTACTTCTTATCTGATTAAGGATATGAACCAGCAGAACATTTTTGTGAGCCTTTTTCAACCGTGTATTTCCTCAATGATTCCTCAAACTTAAGTGTTAAAGGCCATTCAGAAGGATCTTCTGAGTAATGCCGTGCCCAGCCCTCTCCTCTGTACCTCTATGTTCTTCTCCCTCTTCATCATCAGCTGATCTCTCTTTCTCTCTATCATCATCATCATCTGAACGTCTCTCCTCATTCTTCTCTGTTGGGACTGACTTGTCATGTATGTCTGCACTTGTTTTCCCAAAATAAGTGAACAAGTGGTGAGCAGAAGTTTAAACTAGAAGTAGCATCTAGGTTTTTGTGACTTTAATAGTTTAATTTTTCCTCCCTGAAGTCATCTCTACTATCTTTCATATCAGATGCATCACCAAAATCATGTCTGTCTTCTTTAACTCTTGTCTGTGTTCTTCTCCACTAAATCCTGTGGCCAAGCAACAATTATTTCATGTTTTAAATAAATTAAACATCTTGATGCTGCATGTTATTTTTAAATGAAGAATACTCTTTAAAAATTACTGACTTGGTATGATCTGGCTTTGCCCTGAACGTCCACCTTAACCTTTGTGTCAAGATGACCATTGATGTGTTCTCCCTACCATGACAAAGGTAGATAAAGGTGGAGAGGATTTCATGTAATCCATGGAAACCAGTGATGATCACAAATCATTGAAGAAAAAAGGTTCAGCGCACTGTCTAGTGGGTCTAGATGACCCAACTCCCAATGCCAAAGTGCCTAGTACAAGGGTTAACACCAGCCTGTTTCTTTCCTCCATCTGTCCTGATTCTTTTTCTCTCTTCTCGTCTTTCTCTCCATCCTCACAGTCTTGTGATACAAACTTTGTGTTAGGAAGATTTTAAAAGAATACAGCGACTAAACTATATGTAAAAACAGAAATATTTTTAATTTAAAATTATATTTGTGTTGGATATCACTTGCTGGTGGGATAGAATAGCATATATTTATTTATTGTTGTTAAACATCTCCAAATGTTCAGCTAAAATCCAAAATTTTGTTCAGCCAAAGTGATATTAAACAGCAACAGGCTGTAAACTAAATAGTCACTCAAAAAAAATAATTATCCAAACTTTCAACATAAAAAGAAACAAAAGCACCATCTAACCCACCATCACACATACTTCTGCCCATAGGATCAGCTTTTATCATCATTTAGTGCTGTTTCAGTTAAAGAATAAAAACTTTTTCAGTGTTTTGGTACATCTAGTTAAGGAAATTATTTATGTATGTCTGAAAGAAAATCAACACAAACAAGCTCCTCTATTTTCTCTTCATGATTAGTGATACTAAAAATCCTGCTCAGTACAGCTGCAAAACACTTGACCAAAGTAGCTTTAGTCTTAATGTTTCCAAGCCTGTTCTAACACTGCTATAATGTACCTGCTGTCTCTCAACCATTTAGAGAAGCTTTTCTTTATTCAAACCACATCTTTGTCCATTTGTGTTTTCTGTTTTGCTCCCTCGATTGTTTTTTCTTTTGGCTTTCCATTTTAAGCGCGCTGTCATCAGATGATCACACAGTTCAAATAAAAACAATCAGACGCGGGTCTCTGTGAGAGCGCACTCCAGTGCGTTCGATTGCGCTCTCTGTACAAAACCCGTGGGGGGAAGGAGCGGCTGCGGCGTGGGCACCCAATCAGTTACGATGTGCTTCTGTTACTGATCATATCATGTAAATATATGTGCACAAACAGCTGTGAAATTAAAAAATGCGAACTATAAATAATTTTCACAACTTCAGTTTGGCGCCTCCTTTGGCCGGCGCCCCCGTGCGACGGATATGCTACATACCCACTTTTTGCGCCCCTGACTCCAGCTGATGTCTTCAAAAAGCCAGAAAGATTTTCCTCCACTAAAAACCTGGGCCACAGCTTCTCTCCCATAGTCACAAGAGAGCTGCTGTGAAAACAAAAACCACTAACCAAATTTTACATTTTTTCTTTTATTTTTTTCTTTTAACTTGTTCTGTCCAACAGCTGGGCATACAGATGAGAGCTGAAGGCCTCTTGTGTTGGACATATTTTATTTTAACAACAGGGGTTATGAATCTTCTGACAAACTAGAGATATGTCTGAATAAACCCCTTTGTAATCTAGGCCAAATTTTATTCATTTTAATCATATTTGAAGAACTTTTGTGTTGGACCGGACGGAAAAGGAAAGGAGGGGATAAAGGGAGGAATATTAGAGAGAGGGGGATAGGAGGGTGATTATAGAAGGGGGGGGGGGGGCTAAAACCATGAAGCAGCATAAAGCAACAAGTTTTTGGATGGTTATAATCATTACAGTGAGGTTCAGATGTAATACAAGTCTATATGGGCGGGGCCTGTCCACACACACTTAGATGTTGTAAACATACCTGTTGGCTCCAAAAATACTCACATGTCAACATGTACACAATACAGACAATGTTCATACACGCATACCAATGCATTCAAACCAATTAGTGTGAAAAATTTCATTCAATCAATCACGCAAACTATTAGTGCCAAGGTGAGCTAACACCTGTGCTCTAGTGAGTGTTTATGTTCCTCTAAAATTGAAGATGGAATGTAAAAAAGAAGGAGGGAGAGTGCCCAGTCATCCCCACACCAAGACCCCCGCCACAGTGGTAGCGGCAGCCAGAACCCCCCCAACGCCCGCACGGTAGCAGATTGAGAACAACTGCCCTACGGGTAATCACATCAGCCCCCCCAGGCCAGGGCCAGCAGGACCGCCACAGGGGCCCCCAGAGCCAAAGAGCAGGGGGGTATGGGGGGACAGAGAGTGTAGCTCCATCTCAACTAGGAGAGCAGCCCCCCCGTCACGCCGGGATGGCTCAACGCAGGGCCCAGAAGAGCGCCCACAGCCCCAGACAAGCACCCCACCACCACCCAGGAGTTCTGGGCATCCCCCCCCGCCCCAACCCCAGGTATGAGCCAGGACCCCCCAAGGGAGACCCACCCCTCGCTCCAGGGAGCCACCCACTCAGCCCACGGTTGGTCCAGGAAGAAGCAGGGCAGGGGCCAGCCGTCCCCGCCCAGGAGGAAGACATCCAGGAGAAAAGGGGGTCCACAAGAATTGTTGTAAACACTGCCCGACCAGGCTCGGCCAAAGTTGGAAGGCCCAGCGCTCAGGGGCAAGGACCAGAACCAACACCACAAGGACACGGACACCTCCGGCTCAGATGTGATGTGATCCCCGGCTCTTGGTCTTGCCAGAAAGCTCAGAGATCCCTCTCCCTGAGTGGAGAGAGCACTGCCGGGCCCAGGAAGCCAGCACCCAAGGGACACGGCCGTCGTGGGACAGATGGTTCGAAGTGTGTGTTTGTGAGGGCGTGTGTGTGCATGTATGTGTGTTTTGTGTTTACATTAAAATTTCTGCGCAGAGCCCCTCATCATCATCTATCAGAAGAGACCTCTGCGTTTTATTTAGGCCATGGAGCAGTGAGCTTCTTACACATGGGAGTGGCTACGTATAAAGCCCTTTTGGGAAATGGTGGTTGGTGTTTTTAAAGGGGAGCCATGGTTGGAAAGTTCATTTAAAAAGACAGTACATGTTGAATGAGAAGTTAATAAAAGCCTCATCATGCAGAACGTCTCTGGGTCGTCTGTTATCCAGCCGTTGTATTTTTGTGAGCAGGTCTGAACCAGGAGCAGGTTGAAACCAGGTAAGCTGCTCATCCCTGGAGCCGACGACTACAGTAAGCAAGCAGTAAACAGGAAAGGTTCATAAAAATTATTGGAAAAAAAACAAAGCAAAAAACCAGCGGGCTGAGTACTACATTTAAAACAAAATCTTAATGTAGACATTTTCTAGGGTTGTGTCCAAGTTTGAGAGCTGCAACCTTCAATGGCCGCGGCCTTCCCAGTCAACGTAGGCCGGGTCCTTCGTCAAGCGGGTAGGTCGGATGTGAACTTGATGGAGGTTAGCCTTTAGATAGTTCCAGCCGTTATATTGGTGAATGTCCTGTCATGTGGTAACATGTCACGTAAGTCAGAGAGTAGTGAACCAGGCATGGAGCTCGAAATTTTCCTGGCTTATTTGATCCAACTTTTAATCTTGGCGGGGTTAAATCATATGTATCCCGGTCGAAGGCACATGATGCTGAGTCATAGCAGATACTGTGTACAATCTCTCAAAAAGAAAAAGTCTACAAGCTGAAGCTCTCAGGAATTACATATTAGCTTTAGCTAGATTTAAGGATATATTTTAGAAACTTCATTACGGGTTGTAAAAGATACAATACCTGCAGTAAATTTGTGGGCGGAAGTTACTGGCTGGAAGTTGCTGTGGCGACTTAGCCATTTGGCAGGCTGCACATCGGGTCACGTACTGGGCTACGTCAGCCTGCAGTGAGGACCACCAGAAAGAGTTTGCAGTTCATTCTTGTGTGTTTGCCATACCTGGATGTCCGGCTGCAGGCAAGCCATGCACAAGGTAAAGGACCCTTTGCCGATGGGACAGCTGAACTTTTTTTTCAGTATTTCCAAGAGGGAATGTCAAAGCGTGGCTCTCTTGCTATCAATAACACAGAAATCCCTCACTCTTCACCTCGCTGCAGGGACGGACGTTATACATTTAAACAGCAATCCCGTCTGTTATTGCCTCTGCTCTCGAAGAAGACGGTGGGAGCTTCACCTGGAAAAGGGTATTCACACCGGGCTGTGTAGGCTTCAGGCCAGCTACAACCACTGCTTTCTCACACAACTCCGGGTGATGCAGCTTAAATGCTCCCAGCGGGTCTTTTAACTTGCTGCTCTCGCTGTTATCCATGTTTTTCCCCTCTGCCATTTTTGTTTGAATGTGTATTCTTCTTCGTCTGCCCACGACAGCCAATCTCGCAACGAGCGCCCCTATCTACGCTCCGAAGAATGGTCTTACCAAAGGATGATTAATATAACATTTCACAGGGTTTTCAAACGTAAATAAAAAATCGATACTTGATTAAAACGCATCGAGAATCAATCACGGGACTAAATATTGCGATATATCACCAAATCGATATTTTGGCAAACCTATTGTAAACGTCGCCAGGCTGACCGCAGTAGAGGCAGAAATTCTCCCAGAAACGACTCGCTCTCTCCCATAGAGATAGCTGGGTGGAGCCAAGCTGCATGGGCTCGTGATCGGAGCCAGCGGCCCAAAGCAAAACCAATGCGACGGACGTGATGCTCGCTGAGGCTGGATTTGCGTAGGTGCCGGGTACTCAGCAGGTTACCCAGTTTGATGGTAAAACTTTAAGTTGATCCAAGGATAATTGCTCCTTGCAGCACGCCAGTTCCCGTTGCAGCTTTGCAGTGAGTCCCTCACGAAAAGCTGTCATCAGCGAGCTGACTGTCCAGTATGTGCACACCACCAGAGTCCGGAACTGCAGCGAGTAAGTGGCTGCGGTCTGTCACCATTTGATCCCATATAACTGATCGCTGGGGTCTTTGCCGTCCGCGGGATGGTTAAACACCGCCCAAAGCTGCTTTGTGAGTGCAGCATATGAGTGGAAGGGTAACGCACCTCCAGTGCAGAGGATAGCTATCCACTCACACACTTTTCCAGTCAGGAGGGAGCACACGAGCGACACTTTAGCATCTTCCGTGGGATAGAGGCTTGATTGTTGGCGCAGAAACAGATCAAACTGCATAAGGAAGCCCTCGCATTGCTCGGGGTCCCCACTGAATTTGTCCGAAAGCTCCATTCTCAGTCCCGGTGCATGTGCTAGCATTGCTCCTCCGATGGCCGCTGATGACTGAGTGCATGGAGGAGTTACGGCATTTTGATTTGTTACCATGACATGATGGCTTCGGTCGCACAGGTTAGACAATGGAGTTGGCGGCCGTGCTCCGGCAACAAAGAAGCAGACCCCGCCAGATTCAGCTGATGGATCCGTGTATGGCAAAGTAGTCAGTCACAAGAACATGCAGACGGCTGGATCTCAACTTCTGATGAGCTGTCTGATGCTGTGGGACCTCTAGTGGCACCCGTTGAGCAGTGCCCAAGGCAGTCAGTTCCTACCAAGAAGTGCATTGCCATCCAGTTGGTCACGAGACTCATTTAATTTGAAAAAAGTGTTTCCATTGCAGTTTAGCAATACATTTTGAGTTTTGGGCATATTGGGAACTGAGAAGGACAGTTCAACATAATGCTCAAGAAATTCATTACAACTAGAAAGGTGTTATGACTTTTGTATTGTTGTATTTTAATTTATCAGGAAACAGCAAATTTAAAAATGTGTCTGATAGCATTTAAGTGAAGAAATTTTATCAATTAAAAAAAAACTCAAAGATTGAGGCACACACTTAATTAGAAGTTTCACATTGTTTATCACCATGTCTTAAAATAACAAAGCATCTGAAAATGCAGAAATACTTTGAATCCATTACATGGGAGTGATCATCATTCTGGTGGCCTTGGCTGAGTAGGGGGCAGGTCCCTTCCAGGTAAGCCACTGAAGACCTGAAGACCAACCAATGTTATCCCCCTTTGGATGCCAGTCACCATTCAGATTGGCAGAGCCACACTTGCTGTACCACCAGCCGCCATTGTTGAAATCAGTGCATTTATTTGTAGCAATATCACCAAAGAGGCAAGGGTTACAGCCGTCACTGTCATGGTCAAATGTGCTGAAGCCAAAGCCATTTTGGTCAATGCCAGGATAGGCTCCTCGGATAGCATCACCTTAAGACAAAAACATAGATCAATATTAGTGTTAAAAAAAGACTGACTGTGTCGACCCAAAGCAAACATGATCAGTTAATAGCGCCATTCCTGTTGTGAAATAAAGGTGCAACTGGGATTTGTCTTTGCTCCTTCTACCATGGACTACACCATGGAATCCCACCCTTGTGTAACCATACTTTAGTTTACTATTCCATAGCAAAGCCACAGTGCACATGTTCTTACCTGTTTACATAGTTACAACAGACATTAATTTGTCATGTATCTTCTCTTCCGTGACTATTTAACAGTTTTTCAACTATCAGTTGTCTGGTATGGTTGTAGGAAGAGACAAAGGAATAGGAAAACTGGCACTTTACAGACCTAAACACAAGATGTGTATGTAGGCTTGTTGTGGCAAAAAACAAAACCAACAAAACTCTAAAACTGGATAAAGCTACATGCACCACAAGACAACTTCTGCAGATCATTTTTGCATTGTTCTCTTTGTTTTTTCTGGTCACGCAGCAGAAAAAACACTGAATAAATTATATTTGTTTTTCTAACTTGCTGTCTTGCAGTTGTACAAACACAACAGTGACAAAACTGCATAAAGAAATATGGTAAATTCAAACAAAGAACCTTTTTTTTTAACAAAACAAGGCTTTACTCCTCTGTCTCTTCATTTTTACGCTTATCAAACAATGATACCCTTTCATGGGTGAGATGGAGCAGCGTAACAAAAGTGTGTGGTGTCTTTTAGAGCATAAGTCAAAAAGACGACTAAAAAGTGTAAAGAAGACCATCATGGTAGGTGCTACAGATGTATAGTGTGTGAATGGCAAGAATTTTAATTTTGAGGCTTTTGTATAAAAAAAAATGTCAGAATATTTTTTCTATGATCTTCATGAATGCATCAGTACCTGCTGTTCCACTGTATCTGCCAACACTCAGTCTGTAGTTTGTGCTCTCATCTCCCACCCTGAAGTCTTCATACTCAGCATAAGCACTTCCACCTTCAAAGTCCCACAGGTCCACTCTCAGTTTCCACCTCTTGGATTTGTCTTTGGTCAAAGCAGAAATCTTCTCCAGACCGAGCCAGTGATCCCCTGAAGGAATCAGGACAAGCAAAGTTTATGCTGAGTATTTTACACTTTACTGAGAGATGATTGAACCCTGTTGTTCATTTTACACAGTATCGTATTAGATCGGAATTTGACAGACTGTAGCTGAGATGGTTTAATACCCAAATTTTCATTTTTTACATACATGAAGCAAATCCAAACCCATTCTTGTATGCTGCCCATTCCCTGTCGAAGGCCACTGCTCCTCCAGTACGCTTCTGGATCACTGTCCAGATTCCATTTTTACCCATCTCACAGTAAGCCTGAGCAGGAACAGATGAAGAGATTTAAAGTTAGAATCCCATTTGTTTTCATGCACCTCGGTGTTTAAAATGTGTTCTTCACATATGATCCTTCCCGAGGAGCGGTGAGCAACAGACACACCCACTAGGACACTTCTATTAGATATCTAAAACTTGGCTATTTCAAAGCTCACAGCTATAGATATGCACTATGAATCTGACAGACATCAATTGCATAGAGGTCTACTGCATGTCGCTGTTTAGATCTCTAGCGACTTTGCCACAGCTGATTGCTTCACGGTCCATTATGCCTTGTGCGTTGCTTGTGTCCCACTGGACAGTCTGTTTGATAACTAGTAGACATCTGCAATAGATGTCTACTAGTTATCTAATAGACATGAATGTTGATTCTCTATTAGAATTTTACCATTAGTGTTCTGCATATAGGGGTCTCATACATATCTACTTGTAAACTTCTATTTTTAAAATATTTGTATATGTCTAGTAGAAAACTCTTTAAAAATATTATATAAATACAGGTCAATAAAGTTTCTATCATTGTAATTTTGGTCCACCTTCATCCTTTAAGGTGGACAAAAAAAGCAATCCACCTCTGCTTTTACTATCAAACATAAAGTCCTGTAGACATCAACAGTAGATGTACATTAGACATCCTGTGACTATGGGCAGCTGCGCTCAATAATCATTTGGTGGTTTAGACCCCCAATCCAACCACTTTATGCTGAATGTCAAGCAGGGAGGCACTGGGTCCCAATTTAAGTCTTTGGTATGACTTGGCCTGGATTTAAACTTTAAAGACCTTCCAGTCTCAGGACGGACACTCTACCATAGACCACTGAGATGGATTTCTTCAAGCTTTTATCAAAAGGTATCTTACAACAGGAATTAAGCTGATTTTAAATGTAGCTTCAACATTTAATGCTGACAGGATCTCAGTTTTCCTCATTTTGATTTGTTAACCAACTTCTAAATAGCAAAATAGATGGAGCCATAGATGGAGAAAACTAATGCATACCAGAGGAAAACGTTAAGAACCTTCAGCCATTTTTATTTTCTACTGTTATAACAGGGCTTTCAATATCCAGGGATGAAAAACCCACTCCTATAAATATGATGCATCTTACTTGATGGTTTTTAGTATTTTAGACTTAGTATTTTAAATGTTTGACACTGTTGCCTCATTAACATTTCATCTTCTCTTGTCTCTAAACTCTGAAATCTTTCATGAATATAAGCAGATTACTGGAAAGGAAAAAAATCACAAACTGCAATAAGAAATTATGTTTGTTACCTCAAAGCTGTACCTAAATCCCTCAGGTTGGATGCTGTAAACCCCACTGGCTCCATTTGGTGAAACTGTCCGAATGTTTGAACAATCGAGTGGTCCAGCTAACAAGAGAAAAAGAAACTATATTGTGAACAGTTTCTGGGAGTTACAGTTAAAAATCTATTAACAACATGTTCTTTACCTGCATTTACTGATCCACTCTTTATTATTAGAAATAAAGAAAAACAAAAAACTGTTAATCTATGGATTAACAGTTATTTAAATAGCATAAGTATTTAGCTTTCTTTACCCCAGTCTGCATGGAGAAGATCAAGAGGAGAGCTAACATGAGTCCAGACCAGTCGAGGAGACCTCCCATCTTGACCTGAGTTTAGGAGAAACACGTCTGTCTCACATGTTACAGATCAAACTTTACTCAGAGAATATTTAAAATAGTTACAGTGGAATTGGAAAAGTCAAACTTATTTAAAAACACAATTTTCGCACATTATGGAAACCCATGCATTTTACTAAGTTGTCTGCTGAAAACATGTTGGTTATAACCTCACAGTTCACAGTGAACACATACCTGTTTGCTGTGTGATGCTTGAGTTGCAGCTCAAAGTATCAAGACAAACAGCGTCTTTTAAACTCTGTCTGGACTGCCACACCTCCTTCCTCATCACTGTGAATGTCCTCAGTCCCGTTAGGTCAGGGCGAGAGTGAGGGAAGCGTGAGCATCTGAACCCTCCACCTATCCTCTGAGTAAACACTGACTTTTCTTAGCCTGTGGCATAAAGATAAGTTTCTCCACGTTTGGGTCATGACTGCCCAGAAGGACATTTCTGCTTCTTGAACATCGCTCTCCTGGCTGCACCTGCCTGACTGAACGACATTCCAGGACAAACCCAAAGAAAGACTCATGTTTTGTTTAAGTCTAACTCTGAATTCAGACAGTTTGGGGTCACAGCTAACAGAGAGTCAAATTAACCCTTAAATTAACCCTTTAATAGTGTCACTTCAGGTCTGGTGTTGATGCTCTTTGAATCATCAAGACTCTTAAACTGTTTACTTAATTATTGTAACTTTAACGAACTCTAAGCAGTCACTTTTCACAACTTTAGACCAACTGGCCTGAGGTGGAGTCTTTAAAACAACAGAAAACAGGAATTTTAAGAAGGCTCCTCGCCAGGGTGTGGGGTAATCATCAGACTTCACCTGCAGCAAAAATGGGGGATGAGGGGAGATCAGGACTGACCAGCCAAACACAACGCTGAACCAGAAAGACGAGAAAGACTGATTCATTCTTTAGACTTTACTGCCTGGAAGAAGAATCTTAACAATTATTTCTCCTGAAGGTTTTTGTTTTACAACAGAAAGGTTGGGCAAAGATGATTGTATCTCAACAGGACAAGTATCTGCTTCATCTCGAATGTTATGGCCTGGCCAACTGACCACATGAACATTACAAATCAACAGCATTTTGGCTGGAAGGCAGCTGACTTAAAAGCTTTGATATAACAATTTAGGAAACATTTAAACACAATTAAATCTAGAAGAAGAACGCAGACTAGCAAATGTTCATCTCTATGGAAGCCAGTTCCTCCACTTTTAGTTTGCACAGTATAGTGAGAAAGTGAAGACTCCCCTGTAGAAAACCATGGCCATTGTGTTAAATACTTTCGAGCTTATCTACAGAATGCAATCATGATCTAAAAAGGGATTTTCAGAAAGGTGTGTTTACGCTTTGGGGACACATTGTTCTTTTGTATATTTAACATGTCAGATAATCAACTTTTTTTTTTTAATCTAAGTTCTAAGGCTTTTTCTATAAAACATTTTTCTAAAATCCCTTCATTACGTGAGTTTTGTATCAAGTACCATTTCCCACTTCATTTTGTACGAAAATGCCAGACTTTATTTCTTACCAACTTGAAACTTCAACAGCGGAGACACAATTTCTTTATCTGCAGTACTGTACAAGAACTTTAAGAAACATTTTTTGTACTGTTCTTTATTTCGTCCTTCAAAAACTTCCCAAACTTCTACTATTTCTTTTTCTTTTCTGAATGTTTGTACACTGCTAATCCTTTTTTATTTTTATTTTAATGTTATTTTAGCGCCAAATACTTTTTGACTCTCTGAAAAACACTCCAAATTGCCTCCATGCATGTAATATACTTCACAGATAAAGCTGCATTGTTCTGGTTAGAGGTTTCATAGCTAAAAAAAAGATATATCTTCTAAAAGTAGATCAGTAGAAATAGGTTTGTCAGACACTGTCAGAAAGGTAATGGCTATGGATTACAGAAAGTCCAAGAGAACTAATCGTGCCTTTGTTTTTATTCAAGGAGAAGTGGTAGTTGGATGTGGATGTGTTGGCTTTCACATTTCCTCTGACCTTTTCTGCATTGTAAACATCTCACACCTGGTGAAAAAGACTCAGGAAGTTGAAATTGACTTGTCCGTCTTTTCAGATTTTTGCAAACTTTTACAGAGCCTCAATTGAGAGCTTCTCATGTCTTAGTATGAAAGTGAGTTATTGAACCCAGAACAGGAGATCCGGGTGGTGAGGAATCCAAATGGATGTTGACTACCAGATCTGGACTCAGTTTATACCACAAGAATCCAGAAAAAGCTTCGACCCAGGCAATTAACTGTTTATCCCATTACCATCAGGAAGAAAGCTCCGGAGCATCAGGTGTAAAACAAGCAGACTGAGGAGCCCACACCCACTGACATGTCACTTCTGCCTAGCTTTGTCCCTGTTGCCTGCCTCTTTATTTTTTATTTTATACCAAAGATCTTTTAAAAGAAATCTATTTCTTTTTCTTACATCTAAACCATAAATCAGTCTTCAGATGTTGTGTATTCTGAGCAAAGTAGAAGAGAGTTACAATAAGTACAGTTCAATTACTATTTATTGTGTAACTTGTTCACAATGTGTTATTGTGGGATAGAAAGGAAAAGTACAAAAAGTGACATCAAAGTCCCAAATACATAAACAAAATTACATGAAAGTGGCAACACTAAGTAAAACATGCTAACAAAATGTTAATTGAATTCAGTTCTTACTGTTCCAGACCAGTTTATCTTTTTCCTATACAAAAACTCTCATTGAAATCTATGTTTTGATGCAGGATTTTCAAGGACAGTTGCACAGGTAAGCTCACTTCTAAACTTCTGGATCACAGTAACAGTGGATAAATTACATCCAAGAAGTTCTCCCACCAAAGTATACTTTTTGAAAGATTTTAAGGTTCTAGTGTTTTTATTTTGACAGTATAGGTCACATAACGTGCAGCAAATCTTTCGAAGTGATATCACTTTCACACAGATGAAAAAAAAAAATCTTCACATTATGTTTCAGCAGCATTGGTCAAAAACGAAAAGTGCTTAAAAAAAGCTCCATTAGGTGACCCTAGACTGTCTTTGGAACTATCAGTTACATTGACTTCAAATGTTAATTGGAATTCCAATACATGTTTGTTTTCAATTATTTTGCTTTTTCTAATTGCTTCACCACCCCTCAGATCTGAACATTTCCAAACCAGAAACCCTGGTTAGGCTCCTCCCTGGAGCCGTACAGAGGAGCTTCCAGACATGCTGGAGGAAACTACAACAGAGACAGGAACACAGCAAAATCTCACTGGAATTCTACACTCAAAAAGCTAACACAGTCAAATGGCTGCATGAATTCAGGCCTAACTCAACATTTACTTATGACATGACCTTTGTGGGGCTGATTAGCAACAATAGCAAGGTGCCATACCAAGAGGAAAGGTGCAACAACCACCACCTTTACCTTTAAACACTGGGACAACCAAAAACGTCGCCATACATTTCTGAATGCTGAGGACCACGCCTAGGCTGTTCAGCTATTGAGAAAGGATTGATTTAGAGGAGATGTACTCCAGCTGATGTCTTCAAGAAGCCAGAAAGATTATCCTTAGTTTAAAGCCTGGGCCACAGCTTCTCTAGTCACAAAAGAGCTGCTGTGAGAACAATAACCACTAACCAAACTTTAAATTTTCATGTTTTTCAGTAATCCCAATATTGTGTTAACTGAGGAATAACGGATCCTCAGTTTAATTAAGTTAATATTAGAAGAAAAACACTGATTTACAATCAAAGCTGTGTCAAAACAGCACAGAAAAAAGAAATCAATTTGAGCCAAGTTCATTATTGCTATTATAATTCAAGTCATTTTATTAGTTTTAGTCATTTTATGTATTGTTATCAGTCTCAGGAAAGTGTAGAACAGATGATGAGGTGTACTATTACTGGTCATTTGATAAACTCTCCTCAGTATAAGCCTGACATTTCTGATAAAAATGGAATAGAAGTTTTGTTTTGGAATGTTACGTCATAACCCTTGTGCTATCCTAGGCACTTTAACATAGTAACAGAGAAGGAAAAAAAGGGGCGACACATGAAGTTCATATAGTTAATAGTTATGGATGAGGAGTCAATAGTTATATAGTAAAGATTCATTTCAGTGAAGTGGTTTATTTTGTTATATGTTGAGGTACCTAAGTTGCTGTGTTCTATATTTTGGTTATGAGAAAAACTGCTGAAAGTTATTGTCTGTGTAATCTTTTGATTTGTCTGTTTTAAACAAACCTGTTGTGGTTCAGTGTGTGAATTGTGTTAGTGTTTGAATAGGGAAAGTGAAATGACCTAAGGCAGAACAAGATGAAGAGAAGCAGGGCCTCTGGGGACAGCTTATCGAACAGGATGATAAATGTTACGGCACACACATAGACAATACAAAAAAAAACCAGAACAAAAAAAACACTATTTTGAATTAAAGGAAAGCTGCTGTTTTCAAGGCTCCTAAATCTCAAACTACAAAATGGGTGATGTCATTCCGTAGAGCATGTATACCTGTCAGGAAACCTTTCTGGAATCGAACCGTAAAGAAATGAATGTCAGTCCACAGCACGCCCAGCTTTTCTAGGACATACAAATATTTTTGATAAGACTCAGAAGAAATAAACAAGGAAAAGCTTTTGAGGTTTTGCTTGCCTGTAAGGAATGTGACAGACAATGTTACATTCATTCTGTCCACTGACGGTGCAT